>JAEUWL010000468.1:0-255642 GCA_018524415.1 Podaxis rugospora | reverse complement strand
GAGTCAGGTGAGAGCTGAAACTATAGTGAAACTACAGTGAATTTCAAAGTGAGGATTGTCTGTATGGCATCCAGACAACCAGGAATAGCGAAACAATCAAAATAGTGGAAGGACTGGGTTTCAGGAGAAATGATTATTATGAGACAGGGGGACGAAACATGCATAAAGAAATTGGTTATTGGGCCCTTGATGGAGACTGGCAGAGGGGTAGTCTGGAGGAATGAACTCGTGAGAGGGGTGTCCAATTGGATTGGAGAGTGGACCAACTGGTCTGGGCCTACTGAGATGCCTTGTAACTAGGGCTCGAAAGCTTAATGGACGAGAATTGGGGTCTGTAACAAGACTATAACATTCTCCTATTTTCCCATCCTCTATTTTCTCCAGATTTCAATCTGATTGAGCCTATCTGGCATGAACTCAAGACAGTTATTCAAGGTCTACCAAGAGTCCCCACTACCACTAAACAACTTAAAGCAGCTATTCTCCAGTTATGAGAAGAGTTACCTATAGAAAGGATCAACAAACATACTACAACCATGTATCATTGAGTTAGAGCTGTAATTGCTGCTAAAGACACACTAAATTTTAATATATCCTAGATATTCTTAGGATACTCTTGTTCATGTTTATTGAAGTATTTCAATTTTTACAATTTTGTGTCAAAGAATAAACAAAAAATATTTGTGATGATACTTTGATTGACTATGAGAAACTGAGGTAAGCAATGCCACTTTTGGTAAGGGGGTATATTATTATCTATTACTCACTCCTTTCCTTGTAACTCACCACTTTACTAAAGCAATAGGTAGGTTACCTTATTTTTTGGACATTTCTTGCTTACTTGCCACTTTATAGCTCCTTTATTTTCTTGCACAACCTTGGGTCTTCTGGATATCACCAGAGACTTCAGCTAACACACTTCTGGGCATCTCTGAAGTGACCAACATCTTACTTTCTCTTCTGTGCATAGGACAAAATGCAATCTTGGTTTCACACAAGTGATACAATACCTTGTTTTCAAGTAACATATTCATCAGATTCATTGGACAGCCAGGTTGGGGTTGTTGATGGCATCTTGTACTTCTTACCAAACTGCAACTGACAGGTCATAATGCCTCTACCCTCAGATGAAGACATTGTCTTCATGCCTTGCATATTACAAGCTGAAGACTTTTAGGAACCATGTCTGTAGAAGAAGGACACAGAGTGGATGGGTTTTGTTCCACAGCAAGAAGTGCAGTATAGCAGTATCTGGTTCAAGTGCTTGGCTCACCTACCAGATCACCTTGTCCATCTGCCCAATAGAGACTATCAAATGCAAGGTGCATTGTGCAATGAGTGGTTGACTTCCAAGAGGTTCCTATAGGAAGCTGTAGAGATCTTCTATAGATGAATACTATTACCTTCAAACCACCATTCTCACCTTTTCTGTGGGAGTATCACAAACCATATACAACATTGGCAGCAGCCATGGAACACATCCATTCTGGTAGGGACTGGTCTGCTATGTAGATTGGTTTCTTGTACTGGTTGACCAAGAAGACTCTAGAGGCTTCTGAGTTCATTGATAGCCTGTTTTTTCTGATGTAGTTTAAGTATATAGTAGTTGAAGAAGAAGGATCAGGCAGCATTGGACACTTTGTAAATGGCTCCCTTGCTCCAGAGCTTCTGGAAGGTCAGCTGCATTGGGCTCTGGCTCCAGCATCCACATGGTGCTCCAGAACAGCCTCCAGCCTATTAGTTCATTGAGCAAGATGTTCCTGTATAGTATCACTAGGGTAACTGAGAGACAGTCAAAGCAATACACTGCCTGATTTTGCTTCAATAGCATCCTCCTCTGAACAGCTTCAGAAGGCAACTACATGGATTACTCCTGCCCCTTCCTTTCTAATTACCAGCTATCTTGCTGAAGATACCAGCAACAGCTACTCTCCTGACTCCCACCCTATGACCTCTCTTCATACTAGCAATAGCTTCTCTCCTAACTACAGCACAGTAACTGCTCCTACCACCCTAATAAGTCCTCTTCAGATAATCACTCTGCTACCTTCTGCTCTGCAAAATCCTGCTCAACTACCTGAAAACATTGAGAAAGTGCATCTTGTAGGTGATGTTGTTCAAACAAAAATGAGGTCAGAGCATGCTGTGTGGGAGTCTTTCTTTGCCAGACAGGAGCTCACATGAAAGAATATGCAAACAGGAAACAGCTGTAGAAAAGCAGAGGAGGGAGAGCAGAGAGAAACAGCCACCAACCATGTCTGCTTCCATCTATGAATAGGACTGGGATACCAATGACCCAACTCAATTCACACAAAAACAAGTGTAGAAGGACAAATGAGAAGACTTTCTTATAGGACAAAAGTACTACAATGTATTCAATAAATGAGACTGCTGCTACAAATATGGTGAGGATCTAGAGAATATCAACAATAAAGCCACTCCTCCTCCAGATTTTACTACATCCTCAAACAAGCATCTAGTCAAACCTACTAAACCTACCAAGGCACTGCTACCCATTTCCCTAGTCACAATAGATGGAGATACTTCAGGCAGTCTTTGTCTATTCATAATCATAGAGAAAAGTAGTGATTTTGCTGGAGAGTGATTACCCCATGAGGTTTTGAGGATTCTCTCACAGCATTTTGGGTTGTGCCACCTGTTCCTCTTCTGTCCTCATTTACACAGTTCACATCTGACATGGATAAGAATCACTATTTGCAATTCTAGGTTTCAGTGATATTGACATGTCAAACAGTTTCTTCTAGATGCCTTTGGGAAAAATCTGTCTTGTATAGCTCAAGTCTTTCAGTAGGAAGGATAAAAAACAATCAGATCCAGATATCTAGGACCTGTCTCCTGACAATAGGCAGTCTATACACTTCTCAAAATGCATAAATTATATCAGAATCATCAAGAATGCAGATCATCCCTGATATATGTTTGATTTTGGAAGTTCAAGGACTGTCCTGTGGAATCTAACTGTCTCTGCTGCTGCTGCATTGTTTGTGTGCTGGCTCAATGAAGACATGCTCAAGGAGGAAGTTGCACAAGAATTGGCAGGGGCTGGCATTCTATTCCAAACCCTCCAATGCCATAATTCTCTTCACAAGGCATCACAGGAGAGGCTAGCTCCAACTCTTATTCCCATGCAGCTCTCTGGACATGTCTGGGATATAAGAGATTACCAATTTTACATATCATGAAGCCAATCCATCATGTCATTGCATGTGCTCATATTGCTATCCTCTGTGGGGGTTACCTGTGGAGGATTGGTATCCCATATATAAGTCTGTCAGAAGTGGTATGGGGACCATGGGGAATCCATGATGATCCTAGGCATATGTTTATGGCAGAGGATTCCAATGGCATGCAATATGTGGATGATGACCTAACTGGAGACAAGATGGATGTGTTAAGTGGAGTATACTTGACCTTTAGTTCTCACGCTACCATTTCGGCAGATGCCCAATATATATCTTACAGTCATTGGACAGTCAGTGGGATGGAAAAATGATATAAGCCTTCAGGAAATTTATTTAATATATCTCATGGTAAAATAAGTTGACAATACATTAGAACTACTTGGAAGGTATATATGATTATGAATTAAATAGGTGTTATGAAGGAGAACCGGGTATAATCTAGAAATCAGTCAAAGAATTCAATATCAAGCCTTTGGACACTCAGTGGGACGGTCACATCACATGAGTGCAAACATGAGATTGATATCCCATGGTCTCTATTCCTCTTCATCATCATCGATCTCTGCATCATCCTCTTGCATTTTTGGCCATGGAACAGGCTTCTCAAGTGCCCGTTACTTCAGCTTGATCCACCATGGCTTCTGGTTCTCTGATCTTGCTGTCTCCACCTCATTCTGCCACTCTGCAGTGGCTCGTTGATACTCCTCCCAGATGGCAATATTTCACTCCTTTCAAGCACTCTTGTGGTCCTTCCATTCCTTCAAAACCCCTGCATGGACTACTCGTCGCTCCTTTCTCTGATGCTTTTCTTCCTCTTCTTGTTTCATTGCTTCATTGTGACTGACAACCTTGTTGTAGAAGACATCTGCAGTCATCAGCTTTGGCATACCATCACCAAGCGGTCGATTCTGTGTTTGCTTTTTCTTGGTTTGTATCTCCGCCTCCTCCAGGTGGTTTCTAATCCCCTTAACATAGACGTTTTGCAGGACACTTGTTGCATGCATCTCAATCATTCATTCTTTCTGAAATCTGTCCCGTTGATTACTTTCGATCAAGGCCTGTTGCAGTTTGTCTTCGAATGCAGTTTGGGGCTCTGTGTATGTAGCTTTGTATAGCATGACTGTATGGGTGAAATCATGTACACCAGTTGGAAGAGGGGTACTGGGTTGGTTGATTTCAGAGGAGACTCTGAAACCAGATATGATGTTGATGTTGATGCGAGACCAGTCACAGCTCTCTGAGTGAGTGTAGCAAGTATGCTGGCATGCGCATGCCATAGTAAGTCATTTCTGGGTGTATCAGACTCATCTTGACTCCGAGATGGGCTAGGCTCCATCTAGAGGTGAGCCTGATGTGCGAGAATATGTGTGACCATATCTGTCATGATATGGATGGGCGAGCTGGGGTCGATAGGAAAGGTGGTCTTCGTTGATGTTTGTCGGCTGGGTGCAAGGACAGATTCTGGGACTATGTCAGGATTGAATAGAACAATTCCTGTTGTACAAAAAGCAGAAATGACATTTTTGTTTGATAATGCTTCGAGATGAGCTTTTATATATACTGCGAGAAAGCATCTCTTGTTGATCAGATGATCCTGTTCTTGTTCATAGTTATCTCGATGTTTGGTCCATGCATGTTTCAGAACACTGAAGACAACAACATCCAGCCCTTGATAAATATGGGTTGAGTGAGACAGATAATACAGGATCACAATGTTATGCTCTCTTGCATACTCCAAGAAGCCCTGTGTGTAATAACTGCTATGGCCATCAACAAGAAGAAGGCAAGGTCGACCATTTGCCTTTGCAGCAGTTCTCCGATCAAAATCCTTGATCCACTCAACTCCAATTTCACCATCAGTATACCCTTTTCTTGAATGTCCAAGGCTAGTATATAGACAATGAGATAAGATCCTTGGTGAGAATATAAGTGCATTCAACTTATGATGCTTGGAGAGGATTATCTTGTAACCATGAGGTTTGATAGGCCTCTCCTCGATAAATAACAGCTGGTAGAAGGGATGTACCATCTGCACAGATAGTGACAATAACTGTAATGTTCTCGCGATCCCTACTGCATACCACCTGAGTTACATTAGTCCCTTTCTCCCCATAAACCCTTTGCTTTTGTCCAACACCTGGCTGAATACTAGTTTCATCAACCCTATATATCAACTCAGGTGGAATCAATTCCTCTTCTCCATCCCCAAAAATAACCTCTTTTGCTAATTTAAAAAATGCCTCCTTGGTGATCAGATTGGCCCCACAAGTACACTGAGTATCCAAAGAATGGCTCCAGCATGCCTTGAGAGTTTTTCCATGCTTCTTAACGAAGTGTCCCACCCATTTTGATCCTATCCTATCAAATGATGGGCAGCGTGACTGGATGAGTTGTGTCACATGTTCCTCGAGCCTTTTCTTGTTGAGTGGAAACCCCTGTCTAGCGCTTGCCACAGCAAAATCCACAAGGATTCTCGCCTCCCCAGCTGTGACCAGTGATTTTTCTGCATTACTTTGGCTTTGGCTCTTGATGCCATTGATCTGTCAATGCAAGGATGATGGTGTAAGTGTGATCTTGATCTTGTCTTCCTTCCAACACTGCTCCATCATCTCCCTGCAGCAAGCCACTAAGCTCTTTGGCTTGCACTTCTCTGGTTGTGCTACATCATGGTTGTGTTCTACATAGTAGAGATCTACAGCCTGACCCATGTATTTCTCTGTGGTATCAATAATGATGCATCATTGTTCTTCTTTGGTAAGAGCCCTCCAGCCAGGCATCTCCATGTAATTTCGAGATCAGAAGCACAGTTTGCCGAAGCTGGACAGGGTAACGCGAATGATGGCTTCAGGAAGCAGGATGTCATTAAACAAATCAAATGCATTCCAAATTTGGAAATGCGTGATGTAACATACCTGATCAGCTTTTGAAAGAAATCTTCCATCCAGACAAAGAGTTTTCGGCACATTGCATATGCAGATGGTTCCAGAATAAAGGACTTTGAGTTAGATAACACAGTGATCCCCCCCAACAGCATTCCCGTGTCCTCAATCAATGCCTGAGTTGAAATACTTGGATTTTTGAGTGACTCTCTCTGATATCTTTGCTTATCATGGCACAACCTTATGGTTGATAGTTGACAAACTGTACCTGAGACACTGTAGTATTAGATTATAAAAAGTCTGGAGGAAAAAGATGGAAATTCCAGGTGGGAATGTGAAATTTCCCACTGACTGTCCATTTCCCACTGACTGTCCAATGACTGTATGGGGTTGATGGGAATGTCCTTACTATACTACCCCACCATTTCGGTGTACCTGGGGGTTTCGGTGGTCACGGTTTTGTCATACATGCTGAAGGCTTGAAACCCAGATAATGGAATGACGATGCATTGCATCAAGTACCTAACTAACCTAAGTAGATGAGTCTAATAAAAGTAAGATGGATAGTCTGCTTGACAGTTCACATAAGAGGGTCCTGCATGTGATCCTGAGTCACAGGCAGCAGCAGCAGCAGTTTTATAGGTGTTGTTGTTCAAGCACTGAATAACTTACTGGATATGGTCTTCATATTCTGGGTCCTCATGAGCATGTTTTTGCATGGTAAATACTGCTATGATTGACACAGTGAGCAACAAAAGTGGAGTGAAATGGGTTGAGGACAAAGGGGTGCCATGCAATAGTGTTGGCGCACAGTGCAGTGCAGTGGCAGTGAAGCCAAATGTTATGTCACTGTGACACACTTCACAGTGATCACAGTTTGCTGTGAAGTCACTGTGAAGTGAGGCATTTCAATAAGATTTCTGTATTACTTAATAATTTTGCATTACTCAATCTACTAGCTCAATAATTCTACGAGTTTGCCAACTTGTCCCTTCACCAGAAGGTCTCGTATGGCCTCAATTGATACAGTTGATGTTTCTGTATCAATTAAGTCTTGTTCAGATGAGATCAACCCTTCCATCAGATCAAGACGATCTTGGTGATACGTGTATTTGAGAAACTGGAGAATTTCGATGAGTTCAGGCAACAGATGACTGCGCCGCAGTGTAATGGTTTCTTTACTTGATGAGAACACCCACTCACAGGCAACTGATGATGCCTGAACAGGCAAGATGTCGAGGACTACCTTATACATCATAGGAAACTGATATTGTTTCCCCTAAAGATGGGTATCAGCTGCTGTACAAGAGAATCTCAGACCTAAGAAAAATGTACATACCTGCCAATACTTTGTGAGGCTAAAGTCTCCGTACTCCACTTCATCAAGAACACCTTCTCCAAGATAGCATTGTAGTTCCTCTGCAACCAAAATGCGGTCCTTTTCATCAGCTAAAGTTGCATCCTGTTCTATCTCGGCTGGCATCTGAGATCTCGAGGGCGGTGTATCAGCTTCTTCAGTCTCATGATGCGAGCTGGAGCCAGTGAGAATATAGGATGCTGAACGTTGCAAATCAGCCTTCAATGACCAAAGATATGCAAGCCTACTAGCTTGTGATCAGATGGACAAAGTTGCCGTGCCAACTGAGCTTGATCTTGATTGTGGCCGCGATGTATTTGATGAACGATTGGCTTTCCAATACTCGAACATCTGATGAAAATGAACAGATTCCACCAAATATAACATAAAATAGATAACTTACAGCCCCTAGTATCCATTCTTTAGCCATTTGATAATCATCTCTTGTCCAATGCTCCTCGATCCATTTCAACTTGGTAATAGGGTTGATGACTAAAGAAATAATGGTGAGCTCTATGTATCATGTAAACATATTACACATTTCGGTGACATACTCATTGCGAGTGCATAAATATGTGTCTTCCGAGACTTCTTCACATAGTCCTCAATCTTTGCAATACAGGCAGTAATAGCATGCTTTAGCTGTAGGCAAATAATTTTATATGTCTTCAGCATGACAAGAAGATCTTCGTAGGCTGGGAGGACGGCTGAGAGAGTTGGTGTCTTCTCAGCACAGAGGGTCATTTGTACAGCATGTGGGACCTTCAAAAATTTGGCAATATCACATAGGACACGGAGCTCCATGTCATTGAGAATATGCCAGTGAATATCCTTGTACTTCACCTTGTTGAGTAGAACATCGATGGCCTATGATGATTTAACGGTGGTTAGATGACATCATTCTGATAAGCAATGAAGATAGCTACTGGATAAAGTTCAATAACCCGCTCAATCATGAGAAATGTTGCTGACCAACGTGTGTCCATGTCACATAGGAGTTGCACATTTCGGAGTTGTTTTCCATTAGGAAATGAGCCTGAGGCATTCCCTTTAGATATGGTCCGCTGAAGGTCTTCACGTCGCTGTCCACTTGCACAGCATGTAGCAACAAGTGCATGACATTGCACTATGACATCACCTTGTAACATAGCTTCGTAATCAGCATCATTTTCATTTTCTTCGTAGTTAGGCAGGACATCGTCTGTGTCTGTCAGTTGTGGTGCTGATTGGGAGAGTTCTTTAAGTGCAGCTTTCACCGCTATGTTTATAATATGTGGGAAACATCTGCAAACATAAGAAACATTCTCCGAAAGCAAAACACATTGGACACTTACTGGATACGGTTACCCTCATGGTCAAAGGGGATCGCCATTCCATGGATAAGTGAACCAAGATCTTGCATCATTGAATCACAGTTAGACGCATTGTCAAGAGTGATCATGCCAATCTAGGGGATAGAGTTGAGACTGAGGATAACAATGCGTACGAAGTGTACTTAGTACTCGCCTTATGCAAAACTCCAAGCTCCTTCAAAATTGCGAAAAAGTGCTTTGCAAGGTTTTCCCCTGAGTGAACCCCTGAAACGTGCTGGAATGCAACGAGGCGGCTGCGAATCGCAAGGTTATCATTTTGATCTTTGCTCGAGTAGTGTGCCGTGACAGCTATAAATGACTGGAGGTTTAGGTCGGACCAAAGGTCACTAGTGAATGAAATGCGACCTTCTGAATTCTGAAAGTACATATCTATTAGTTGTTGTACAAAACTCTCTCAGGCGTAAAACACATACACTTAATTCAGTGACTAGCTTTTTCCATTCAGAATTATATTTCTCAAAAACTACTTATGTGATCTTCTTGCAATGCGGAATGTTGTTCTCTGTGAGCATGGTATTAAGGTAGAGGAATAGGTTGCACAGCTCCAGTGACTCGATAACATGGAGGGACTGATCATGCTATTGAGCAATCATGCTCTGGAAGACAATAGTGAACTTACTTGGTCATCAACAGCAACCCACCGAACAAGTCAATCAAGAAATCCTTCAGCTGCAAATGGTCCACCAGCACGGTTAATTTCATCAATGTTTTCGGAAGATATCTTATCCCATCCCTTTAATTTCTCCAAGAGAACGATCTTACGCCACTCATTACCATGCTTCGAAGACAAATGCTGACGTATTGTATCTGCCATTCCATTGGTATTTGACCAAACAGACCAGTGCGTAGATCTACCATCAACATCTTATCAGTTTGGTAAGCTTACAAAGGTCAAGAAACATACAGTGGACACAGGCGACAGCCCACAAAGGGTGTCTTTGGCTTTTCCCGAGACGGTTCTATGCTAGGAAGAGGCTCGTTTGGACGTTCTCGAGCCTCGAGTGGCCGTACAAAGTACCAAACATCTATTGCAGCCTGCTTTGATCGAGAGACATGGCGCTTTGAGATGGGACTGTAATCGATAATCAGCTGTGGGCGGATGGCTGGTGCATGCTGAGGAAGATTCAATGATGGGCCAACACCCGGAACAGGTGCAGATTCGGCACAGCCGGAGTCATCATTGTTGACTTGTCGCGATGGAACTTGAGGCCATTTTGTCTGCTTCGAAGATGCTCTTGTTCCCTCAGGACGCTTACGTTTACGGCTGTCAACTTGCACTGGTGATTGTTGAATTGGCGAGGGAGGGGCATGGTCAAATTGTAAGTGATCTTGTCGTGCTGGCGTTTGATGGAGATTTATATTTGGCGGAAAAGGTAGTGATGAAAGTCTTGCTGGTTGGGATGGTTGAGATAGAACAAGAGTATTTGATGGTGTAGGCGGCCCATGGAATCTGTCATGTATTGGGTAAGATTGGATGGGTGTGATCGGAATGGAGAACTGGGATGTAACGAAAGCATTGGCATTGAAGGAGTCTGATGCTGAAGTGAATACTGAGAACACCAAGCACAGATACATGAAGAACATGGGCGTCGGCAAGTGTTGCAAGCAGCTGAAGGGCTCGACATCAAGCATGAATGGACAAAACACACCGAATATCAAGTAACTTATTATTCCATCCATGAATAGAATTCGAAAAATGGTTGTATTGATTGTAGGAATATCGGAGAAGGTGCTAGAAAAGCATTGAAAGCCTAAGTGCTGGGGAACGACGACGACGATCGTGAGGTAGCTCTGTCGATGCAACTTGGCGTGCATGGCGGCCAATTCAGAGTTGCCAGCAAGGGAAAAGCGCCAGGGCTTCACAGGCACTTCACAGCCGCTTTGATCGGCTGTGAAGTGTGGCGGAGTTTGAAATTTTCACAGTGCAGCGCAGCCACTGTGAAGCCACTGCGCTGCAGGAGCAACACTACCCTTCACCTCCAAGCGCAGACGGTCTATTTGACGTTCGGCATTTCCTATCGTATTTCCGGAACTCCAAGTTGACGTATGCATTTCCGACCTACAGAGCACCTTGACGAATCACTCCCTGACAAGAGCTCACGACATCCAATATGACTGCAATGACGCGAGCATTTGCATGGCTCGCACTCATACTGGTAGGGGTGTTCGAACCAATCCCTTCTCAACCTACTGACTACCATATTCTTAGAGTGTGGTATATTATAGGAACGGGGAGGTCATCAAGAACACCATCCTTGTCAAGTCCCCGCTACCAAAAGGTTACATAGCAGGCGGAAACTTCGACACCGACTGCAAAGATTTAGGCTCAGCAGCTTCACCGGAGGTTGCTTCATGCGAGGACGCGGCGTTCTGGGACCTTCACGACGCTTCGGGCAAACTCACAGAACGCCGGCTCGTTCTAGGATGCGATCCTAACCGGCATAACTGGAACACAGTCATGGGTCCGTTGCGCAATCCAGATCCTCGCGGATCCCTCTGGCTGTATTCCGAACATATAACGACACCGTCGAACACCGGCTCTCATCCGACAGGGGCTAAAGCCGCGAGTTTGCTTGACAAGATTAGGGGCACAGCTAACAAGAAAACCCCTCAACAAAACTCTCAGCGGAGCACAGAGACAGCCGGGCACAGACTCCAAAAACTCGAATTCAAGAACTATCCCGAAGGACACGACTTCCACCCACTGGGACTCGAAATTTGGCCCTCATACGGCGGAAACGGCTCATATCTCTACGCGGTGAATCACGCGCGTGCACGTACTGTTATCGAACAATTCCTCCTTGACCCTGCCGATCCAACCACCGCGACCCACATCCGTACAATCACTCACCCGTGGTTCATCTCCCCCAACGCTCTCGCCCTCACCTCCCCAGACTCATTCTACGTCTCCAATGATCATCTCTTCACGCGCCGTCTCCCCATCCTCGGCCACTTCATACCCATTACAGAAACGCTCCTCGGCCTCCCATTCAGCTTCGTCGCACACGTCACACTCAACCCCCCTTCTTCTCCCCCATCCACACCCACGATCGCAGAACACACCATCGAAGCACCATTCATCCCCTTCTCCAATGGCGTTTCACTCTCCCCTGGCGGTGGCGAAGTCGCTATTGCTTCTACGACACTCAACAAAGTCCTTTTCTACACTCGCGACAAAGCCACCAACCGACTCACGTACAAAACCGCCGTACCCGTACCTTTCTGTCCCGATAACATCCGCTACTACGCACCTGAATCGCACAACGATGAAACCGCAACACTCATAGTTGCGGGACACCCACACTTCCCTTCTGTTGCCCAGGTTGCTGCTAACAAAACTGGCGCAGTGGGCCAAAGTTGGGTTGTTTCCATTACAAAAAAGCCTGGTGTGGATAAAGATAGCAAGGCGAAGACGTATGACGTGCAAGCACCCTTCTCTGCCAGTGAGAAAGTTCCGTTGACGGCTTTGCCCAAGGGGTATGCCGTTGAGACCATTTTCCAGAGTAACGGCACGGGCTTCTCGACTGGTGCCACCGGACTGAAGGATTCACTCACTGGAAATTTCTATATAACTGGTCTGTATGCACCCCAGGGTGCAATGGTTTGCAAACCGGGTAAATCCACTTAGTAATGCCTTTTGTACTCATGGGGTAGAGTGACTATTTTCTTTGTTGTACTTTCATTGGATCTAGACATATTTGTATTTGGGCCTTCGTTCTGAGCTGTCTTGAATATATCAGATCAATGCAGTTATATCAAGCATTAACCAAATTCAAAAAAACCGAGAGTTATGGACATTGTTATTGTTAAGCGTACAGAGTACAATCAGAGATTTCGGGGTCGCCAGGATCCCAAAGAATGAGCACAAGTCAAGAATGTGACAAATCTCTACGAAACAATTTAACCCAGTAAGACAGGTATATATCCGGATGCGATTGCAGAGTTCCGAGGAGTCAGTACGATGAGCAATGCGAATGTGTGAAATGGTCCGCAGTTCGTGTCGATCCTTGTCGAGAGATTGCATGATGGCGGGACACGGTTGAGCATCAGAAAAGTTAGAGGGATATATGGGTGATATGATGGTGAGAAATCGCAGCGGTGTAACCCGAAAAGTGAATGGTGTCGTGAAAATCAGAAGTATTGAGAGGATAAGGGAAGTGTTTGCTTGATGGGCGTTGCGAAGCTAAGCGGAGATGGGGTGGGCGAGGTGTCGACGGCGAAACAATGGCTAATCCAAAGATTAAGGGAATGATATATGTAGTATGTTGCCATAGCTCGAGAATTCTTCTCTTCCTTTCCTTCCTTTTCCTCCCTTCCCAACTCTTCATAGAATGACAGCACAAAAAATCATCGACTTTGGCAAGTCCGTCGTTTTGCACTGAGGTATCTTCTTGCGCGCGGTCTTGACGGGAATCCTGTACTACTGGAGAATACATCCCTTGGTGGGATCAGCACGTCCAACTTGAAGTTACAAGAGCCCAAAGGTGAGCAGGATCGTGTGGATAACAATTTAAGAGACTCCAAATCCTTATGACCATCCCAAATACGGAGCGAGAACCTCTCTGCCTCATACTCCGTATTATTTTGAGGTATTAAACGCGATTCGGCCATCTGCAAGAGGACACCAGGTGTAGAGGATATACGGGTATTTAGGCTCATCTCCTGCAACAACGGGCACAAGGACAAAGGAACCGAAGTGGGTGCATCAAGAAGGATGGAGGACGGGGGCTTCTCGGAGGAGAGCGAGGGCGTGGCAGACAAAGACTGGTACGTCAGACAAGAAAGAAGCTTATCAGTGATGACAACTCCAGCGACAGTCAGCTTGGTCAAAGATGACGATGTCATTTCGAGACACTGTGCAAGGTAGGTCTCCGTCATGGGCGCATCCACCCATAAAGACTCAATGGTACACGAAGAACGCTCGATGAGTGATAGAAAGCTCACCGGCGACCAAGCCCCACCACCCTCTCCCCCGGCTGCTCCTCCCCATGCGCCAATACCCCGCCCTGTACTCCGAGACGTCTGCCCTTCGGAGTGGATCCGGACGTGCTTCAACGCAGGTAGCACCAAGGAGTCAAGGATTGCGGTCAGATCATAAGCGATGTTGATAGATGTCAACTTGGACAGCACGAGCGGTTCGCGCGGTGGCCGGGAATCCCCCGGACGAGGCCGAGTGATGCGAATATGTTCCAAGTTGTAACACTGGTCAAGAACTTCGAGGTAGTCGAGAGTCCCATGACTCATCGTAATGGAGAGGAGGGTGAGGCGCGATAGCGGAAGTTCCATTAATCGGCGGGTGTCGGCTAGGTCATCTACCCATGTCACTTCACGGAGTTTGGGGGCAGAGTTGAGAAGGGAGATGATAGGTGTAATGTTGGCAGAGCTGATGTCTCGGGCATCAAACTCAAAGGCACGTAGGAGGGGCGTGTTGTTCTCCGCAAGAGCCAGGGAGTACATTGGCGGACAATACAGACCGCGGAACTCAAAGCGGATATGTTGCCAACGGGATGAATGAGCACAAATGACATCAAGAATCTCTTGTGCGGGTTGTTCATTGAAGTCTATGGAGATGGAGATGAAAAGAGGGAGGCATCCCGACCGCTGCAGCCAGTCAGAAGTAATGGGGATGTCGAGTGCGGGATCCTTGTATGTGATATGGAGCCTCGACCACAAAGGGGGTGTCGACAGGGCTACCGTGCGCCAATGGGAACAGGTATGTGCAAGGAGGAGGGGCGCTTGAGATGTCGCTGGTGCCGGGAAAGTGTCCTCTGAAAGACAGTGTTCGAAGACCTGAGCCAAAAGTTCAACGGGGAGTCGAGCCAGAGACCCAGGGCGACAAGACTCTTCGTGTGAAACACCAATGCTGTTGTCTTCGATGATGGCCCCAGCAGGCACCATATCCTCGGAGGCCATTCTACGAGGGGCGACTGCACTGGATGCCCGCTTGTATTTCGGTGCATGGGGCTTCATAATGCGGATACTACACGAGTCGACGAATTGAGGACGGCTTAGTTCAGCATGCCGAAGGGTCCACATTGTGAAACTCACGGGCAAGATATTCTTGAAGAGTTGGTAGTTGGGAAGTAAGCTGGGCGATGTCAGTGGCAACGAGGAAGAGTGATGCACACCATCCAGGTGAGGCAGAGAAAGGAGGCAGGAGGCAGAATATCTATCTACTCAGGTTAAATTTCGCCTTGTTTGCTCCTCCGTCCAGGTACAAACACACCTGAAATTTGTAGCCCCACTCTACCCCCAGGATTATGTTTTGCACCTTAATACAGCCACCGTATGCTTATCTCTCACAGATGACAACACCTTCTATCTCCGGTTGGTGGGATGGCCTGACTCATCATCAAACCCTATACTCCGATGCCGGTGGTAACTAAAGTGGCATCTGGAAATAATTCTAGCACTCGGATTTGCTCGACAGTGAGTTAAAGCTCATAAATCTACGGCTACTCATGGCAGTCCTTCCGTTGACCTCGCGGTTGACCCATCTCCCACCATGGCGATTACGTTGCTTGGGCCCTGTGGTCCCCCACAACGACGATTGCTCGGTTTCGCACCTACATAAACTTCTCCACATCAAACCAATTTAAAAAAACTCTTGGCTCAACTGCTTCGGATCCCGCACCTTTTCTGGTAATCGACGCTGCGATGCTTTTCTTCGCATACAGTAACTCCTCCAATGAGTGAGAAGCCATTTGCCGAGCCAATAAATGTTTAGGCCTAGACCCCGACTTACCTCGATTTAGCTCCCTGCGATCATTGCGATCACTGGAACCAGCATCTGCTTTCGGGGCGGTAATTATAGCCGACCATGCAACTGGTGCAACCCCACATAAAGTGCATCCTCTTCTGTCTTGTCCGCCAACAATTTCCACTGTCCATCCGTCTCTCCCTAGATTCGATGCGCAATATCAGCAATGGGTGCAGCATCTATCATATACTTTTGAACTTGACTTGCAATTGAGTCGGCGTCATCTCTGTACCCCTTGGAGGGAGCGAGATATTGACGTGCGACTTGGAACACGGGTCAACTGTTGTTGGTATGTCTGCTCTATAAGCATAACAACGGTGTATCGCGATCAAAGATCCAGCACTCCATTCTATTTCGTCATTGAGGTTATCCACGCGTCTGGTTGGTTCCCACTCCATCCGCATCAAGTCCAAGCCTCAGGTGGTCTCTTGTTGAAGAGACCGGCTACATACACACTGATTGGCCAGGATCGTAACCAGTGGACCTATCTGCGGCACTATTTTGTGATATTCTGAGTAATCCATTGCAACTTCACCGCGCCCTCACCGGGAGTTTGCGAATAACAAGGATACTTACTCAAAACACCAAGAATGTTTGCCACACCACAGGCAATTCTCTCATAAGCCATATATCTTGTAATCCATACTCTATCATAACCCATGGCTCTTCCCAGGACAGAGTCAGCTTTTTCATGTTTTAGTCTTCTCTTTCAACTCATACTCTCATAACCCATACTCTGAATGAGACAAGGTGCTATGGGTTACGAGGACTGTACCAAGCAATCGGATAGAAGACGGCATGACCGTCATGATCATCATCGTGATGCTCCACGATTCCCGAACCAAGAAGCCACGATTCACAACTTCCAACAGAGAAGACCACCACTTGAACGCCTCCGCCATTCATATGATCTTTCTATTGATTATCGTAACGAGTACCCCTTCCCTTATCTCTGTGAGCTTTGCCGTTAATAGCATGGACCACCATCACAGGACCAATATTACACACGTTCCCTTCCCGATAGCTGTGAGCCTGAGTGATCGGCTTTCACTCTCCAGAGGGCCTAGTCTCAGAACACGAGTGGAGTTCCTCCAGCACCACGCCAGACAAGTTGGAATTGAAAACACGAGTCGGTCTATGACGCAGTTGAGGTCCCGAGAGGCATTGGTTGTTCCACCACCCAGGCCTCGTATGTTCTCGTACGTCCGTCTAGCCCCCGCTGGTCAGGCAAAGAAGAGTTTGGATGTGCCAAGCCCCTGTACATAGCATATTGTGCGTTCATGGGAAATAGCAGTATCGTCACTAGGATGTGGCTTCATGCGCAGCAAGTACACATGAGAAGCTGACGATCCCACCAGTTGTCGACATAAAGAATACATATGTATTCTCAGTCCCACGTCTGTGTGGCCAGTAGTTTACGATCTCGCGGTTGTAGTGGTTGAGACGAGTTTCACCCGGACGTTGAGGTAGTGACTCTGGTGAGGAACGAGGAACCTGGGTGATGATTCGAGGATGCCGTGGCAACTAAATGCGGCGAAGTTTGAAACTAAATCTGTCCCATGGGCGCTTGTCGAGAAGTCTTCAGATCAACATCGTAGCCTCTTCTAGCCTGTACCCTCGTTGAACGACATTGGCCCTGTTCAGATGTCGCAGCGTCCCCAACGGTGATCACTGTCCCACTAGATTTACCTCGTACATCAGATCAGGCCTAAAGCCAGTTCGGAACGAAGATACGAAGAGGGTTTTATACCAGCACCGAGTTGGAAAAATATCCTTCTACGAATGGGAGAGCACGTGTGAAGACAAAATCAGAGATCCATTTAGAGGACTTGGTCCGCGCAGGAACCGGGTGTACGGCTGTATACGGTTAGGGGCCAGAGACGAGAAAGTGAATTAAACCGCCTGACGACCCCGGAGTGACTAACATTTGTTATCATCGATAGCGTATACACCACTGTTCCACTTGTCCCTTACCACCCTATCCCCACCACCTTTCTTTCCTATTCACCTCCAGAGCCCTCCACGCCTTTGATCGCTGACGTTGAAGGTATCTCATACCCGCTGCAACTAATAGAGTCGATTGGCGTGACGAAGGAACCGTATCATTATTTTCAGCATGAAGATTGCCATTCTTACCTCGGGTGGAGACAGCGCAGGCATGAATGCCGTCGTGCGTTCAGTGGTCAAAGCTGGCATTCTCAAGTGAGCATACTTTCTGTATCGTATAAGCGCCGAAAGTTCATGATTTTCATGTCAGTGGCTGCGAAATGTGGGTTGTCCGCGAAGGCTATGAGGGTCTTGTCCGGGGCAACACGCACGCCGCCCAAGAACAGGGCGAGCTCGTCAACGCGGTCACCGAAGCTCAAGCCCTCGCCCAGGCTGAGACCTTCGAAAGCGAAATCAGAAAGGGTCAACCCTTACTACCTGGTCAGAAACCAGACGAAAATCTCATCCATAATCTGAGGTTTGGAGATGGTGATTTGCTCAAGGAAGGAACAAGCGAGTATGTCGGTGGCCGGACACTCAAAGGTCGATACATTGTTCGTGTTGGTTGGGATGATGTCAGAGGGTGGTTTGCACAGGTGCGCGGCACCAAGATATAATGCTCTGCATCTCTGAGTGACGGCCAACAGGGGGGTACTTTGATTGGTACAGCAAGATCAGCCACCTTCAGGACCCATGAAGGTCGTTTGGCCGCCGCCCAAAATCTTATCAAAGAGGGAATTGATGCGCTCGTCGTTTGTGGCGGGGATGGTTCTCTGACAGGAGCAGACGTTTTTAGATCAGAGTGGCCAAGCCTCATTCAAGAACTACACAGCCAAGGTTTAGCCTAACGCTGGATATGTGCATCTATTGAGCTCTAACGCTTTTACCCCTAGGTACCATCACAGATGAACAGCTCCGAAACCACTCGCATCTTCGCATATGTGGCTTGGTCGGCTCGATTGACAACGATATGTCGATGACCGATCTTACCATCGGTGCTCCAACAGCCTTGCAGCGTATCTGCGAGGCCATCGACAACATCAATTCAACTGCATACAGTCACTCCCGTGCGTTCGTCGTCGAGGTTATGGGTCGTGATTGTGGTTGGCTCGCGGTCTTAGCTGGTGTTGCGTGAGTAATCCGTGTCCATCTCTGCTCCGTTGGTTTTAAGTCTCGATAGCGGCGGTGCCGATTTCATCTTCATCCCGGAACGACCCCCCAAGGTAAACCCGTGGGAGGATGAGATGTGCGCGGAAATTCGAAAGGTTGGTGTTGGACAATCCCAGGTTTGTCCCTTGTGTAGCTGATCATGGAATAGCATCGTGCCATCGGAAAACGCAAGACCATCGTTATTGTCGCCGAAGGCGCCCATGATCTAGACCTGAATCCCATCCGTGCAGAGTACATCAAGGACGTCCTAACCGAACGACTGGGCCTCGATACGCGGGTCACAACTCTTGGTCATACCCAACGAGGCGGGCCTCCCTGTGCCATGGATCGTTATTTAGTAGGAGAAACACTCGCTTTCGGACGACTCTATTGACTGGTATCATTTCAGCCAACCCTTCAAGGCATCGAAGCTGTGAACGCCATTCTCGAAGCGACCCCTGGAACGCCTTCATATATGATTGGTATCCAAGAGAACAAGATTACTCGCGTTCCTTTGGTGGAAGCTGTTGAAAAGGTTCGTATAGTACGGAAGGTTTCAGTACCCCGAGTTTAAAGATTACAGACAAGAGATGTCGCCCGTGCAGTGAAGGCAAAAGACTTCGATAGAGCTCTCCGCGCTCGTGGACCCGAATTCATAGAATATTTTGAGGCCTTCACGTCTGTCGCCTCCTTGTTTAGCCAAGATGCACAGCTACCGCCTGATCAAGTGAGCTGCCAGATCCATTGTGCGATCTCTATGTACTCATCGCCTCTCAGAGGATGCGTGTTGGGATAATACAGTGAGTAAAGGGAAAAGTACTCTCCAGCCTGTGCTCATCCATGTTCAAGCGTGGGTGCCCCTGCTGGTGGTATGAATGCTGCCACGCGTGCTCTTGCCCGTTATTGCATCCGTCAAGGACACACGCCCCTTGCTGTTCACAATGGTTTCCGCGGCTTGTTGGATGACAACGTGGATGAACTCTCTTGGCTGGGGGTTGACGGTTGGAGTGCCCGAGGAGGATCCGAGCTTGGAACTAACCGCTTTTTGCCTTCGATTGACATTGGTGCAGTGGCATCTCAGTTCCAGAAATATGGGTTCGATGGCGTCGTGATCATCGGTGGTTTCGAAGGTTTCCATTCCTTATTGCTGCTAGAGGAAGGGAGAAAGCATTATCCTGCTTTCCATATACCCATGGTGCACCTCCCGGCGACAATTTCAAACAATGTTCCAATCACCGAGTATAGCCTTGGAAGCGACACCAGTTTGAACGCATTGGTGAGCGCTTGTGACTCCATCAAGCAAAGTGCTAGCGCCAGCCGGGATCGTGTGTTCGTGGTTGAGACCCAAGGAGGAAAATGCGGGTATCTTGCAACTATCGGTGCTTTGGCTGTAAGTTTTGATTCTTGAAGCGTGATCAAATATTCACACCAGAAGACAGACTGGCGCAATGTTGGTGTATACTCCGGAAGAGGGTATTAACCTAGACATGCTACGACGAGATGTGAGGTTCTTGAGAACCCGCTTCGCATTCGATATCAAAGGCAGGCGTGAAGGCCGTATTATCCTCAGGTGTGCACGCTTTTCTTGTGGTTTGTTCTTGCGATTGGTGACCGTGAGCTTTTAGAAACGAGGCATCTTCAAATATCTATAGTACCTCAGTCCTCACCAAGATGTTCCAGGAAGAAGGCGGCAATCTTTTTGACGCACGTTCGGCATCCCTGGGTCATACACTGCAGGGAGGTGTGCCTTCGCCCATGGACCGTGCGCGTGCTGTACGCCTATCGTTGAAGTGCATGACGTTCTTGGAGCATCACCATCGAGAGCTACTTAACCAATGTCCCAAACGGAACGCAGGCCCTGAAACTGCAGCAGTCATTACAATCCAGGCCAGTTCATTGAAGTGGGTGCCTGTGCAGGAGGTGCATCAGCATGCAGATATGCAAAACCGGAGGGGCAAGCAGGCATGGTGGGCTGACATCAGGAAGCTGCTAGAATCTCTTGTGGCGAAACCACAGTTCCTAGGCGTTCATAAGAGTGAATTGCATGCTGCTGGCCTAAGAGTCTAGAATGAATATGAAAAATGTATTCAATAGACATAGAAAATCTTATCTTGTTGTACAACTTCTTTGGTGAGGAGGCTTGTATGCTAGCAAAGATGTTCCTCATCTCCTATATCCACAAATCCCCTCGAGCATTGTCTACAGGCTAGTTTTGAGGGGAAAGACCCCCTTTGAGGACAGTGAATATTTGAGGTCTAGATAAAACTAGAATTATTATTAACTTGATCCACACTATGTGTGCCTGTAAATCCAGACACAGGTTATCCAATGAACAAGGTATTGAGATAAACTAGTAAAACAAGGATACATTGGTTGTCAATGTTGGAAATCCAGTTATCCATTCTGTGATCTCGTTTTGTCTGAGACAAAAAAAAGGGTTACCATATCCGCCAAGAACCGGGCTTTCTGTGTTTTTTTTTGTCTTCCAGCAGCACAGTACGGAACTAGAAGCAAAAAAATTTCCAGCGAATTGGACACACCCGGAGTGGGCACCGCCCGCAGATATCAAGGATGCCAAGCGGGCGTGATAACCGATTACACCATGAGCCCATATACTTTTATTTTGAGTCTTGCGCTCGAGCTTTTTCAACGGACAGAAGTCCTAAGTACGAGTAACAGCCACTGCATAAGAAAACGGGTATGTATTCTTGTGCCCAGTGGTCATATGAGGGTTGATCTGGTGGATTGCATCCTGCATGTCGCGCTCCAGAGAGAGTAGTGCTGGTTAGGCCAGGCTGAGGGTGTCAGACTAAGCAGTGAAGGTTGGGGTGAAGACTTGAAAAGGCTTGCAAAGGGCGAGTAACCTTCATTGCTGAAGTTGTTCCTCGTTCGCAGGTCGTAGCACACAACATCCAAGTTGGCATGCAGAAAGCGCGTGATCCAGTTGTTTAATGCAGGGCGTGGGAATGTCCTGTTTTGTAAGGTGGGAGACAACAACTCCCAACAAGCTTGTCCTCGCGGTCGACCCTCGTCCTCATTGTCCATCACGCCCAGCGTGCTCCTCATCGCAATGGCCAGACCACAACTTCCTGTCAGATACGCAAACCCTAAGATTAAGCGCATCAGTCTGTTCCTCAACATTTACTTCATTTTTGCAACAAACTCACGTAATTCATAGTCGAGGCAAACCCGCCTCCGCAAGTCAAGTACCAGATGCTCAACTGCCAAGGGAAGGATATCCTTGTACGTCAACGTCCATATTTAAACCAGCTGTTTCCCTCACGTTCTCCACCTTTATTGATCACAGGTTGGCCGGCTGAAGGTCGAAACACCAACTGTATGCCAGTCGTCCCTTCGGTCTCATTCCCGTTCATTGAGTCTCACCTTCACCAGGAAAATGGCCACGCGTTTATCCTTCGACGCTATGACACAGGAGCAGTCAGTTTGACGACCATGTTCCGAGCTGCATTCCCCCTTGCGAGCGAATTGGAGGAAAGGGCTGAGCTACAATGGGTTAAAGATAACTACGATCTGTCCGGCAATAATGGTTCAAACAAAGAGAACCACATCACTCGTCTCGCAGGCACTTGGGTGAGCCCCGCTCTTGCGGTCGAGTTGGGGGATCAGTATGGACTGGGACCACTGATCAAGATTGTCATTGACGCACAACCGGATCCAAATGTAAATTACAAGAGATCAGCCAAGGCTGCTGCCGCCTCTGCCGCCTCCGTAGACGCAAACCAAAATCCCGGGGCGGCCACTGCCAACAACATTCGCTTTTCCCAGCAAGCATCAAAGACTTCGATAACGGCTAACGCGGGTAGCATGTATTCGATGGCTACATCTCGAACCTCCTCTGTGTCCACGGCATCTAACCGCGCAACTGTCGGTTCTCTACCTACACCTTCACCAACCGCTACACAACCCAACCCGCCCAAGCGACGGAAGGAGAGCTCGCCAGTCCCCCAAGCTGCCGAATCATCTCCCGCCAAAACTCCTTTACGGCGATCGAATCGTACTAAGAGCCCAGTGCCGAAACATGTATCAAATGCAGCATCGATCAACACACCGGTCCGATCGCCCAAGAAAAGGGCTGAACAACCTACACCCCCATCTGATAAAACCGTGGTGGATGAGGATGGGGACAAAGTGCAGGAGTTGGCGGCAAAGGAGCTACACGACCAAGATATTCGTGAACAGAAGAAGTTGATAGAGGACTTGAAAACGCAGCGGGAGGCGGTTGAGAGGGAGAAAGAGGAGAAGGCTAAACAGGGCCAAGAAGAGGACGATGAGGAACTACAACAGGTGGGAACACAGGATGTATCTTCGACCTCAACCTCAAAAAAGAGGGCAAGAGAAGAAGGAGAACCCGAATATAAGTTCGAGTTCAAGGAACCAGAAGTGGGCGAGCGCGCGATTGCTACGAATCGTCGGGTTGGATTCCGACTGGAACCGCGGACACGATCTTTTGCTTGGGGTGTTGCCGCATTCGCAGTGGGCATGGGTGCTATGTGAGTAATCCTTTCCTCACGGTAGAGTCG
Source organism: Podaxis rugospora (assembly GCA_018524415.1). Lineage (NCBI taxonomy): Eukaryota > Fungi > Basidiomycota > Agaricomycetes > Agaricales > Agaricaceae > Podaxis > Podaxis rugospora. The sequence goes on along the minus strand of JAEUWL010000468.1, from coordinate 232,394 downwards.
GTTCTAACCACGCTTCTCCAGATCGTTACTCCCCAATTTCTTGTGACACAAATGTGTTGACCCCATATATTTCGTTTTCCTGTCCGTTGCTTTCATTGTGATGTATGCGTCTCTTCTACCACATATATCGTGTCAGTGACTCGAGGCATTTGTTCACTTGCTTTCATCCCCTTCCCCTCGGCGAGACATCCCCTATTCACTTTCCTTTATCGTTAGGCACCATAGTGGTTGTCTTGTTTCTTCATGTTTCTTCATCTATTCTATCTCCTTTCTATTATTTTTATCGACCTGCTGTTGGTGTACAAGTGACTGAAATACTCTCGGGGTTAGCTGTTTTCCTAGATTGTGCCGTTCCTCTCTATTACACCTTTGCTTTGTAAAAACCATCTTCCGTGTATATAACCCCTTCGTATGCTTGTTCTGTTATTTATGGATGTTATGACAAGAGTAACGAAAATATAATGACAGCTCAACCGTGCACATCCGTGTTGTCTCCGCCCCGAAATTGATTTTGAAACACTTTCGTAATATGAGCGTCGACATACTCAATACCATACATATGGTTATCTTTGTTGTAACAACCGACCTTAGCTCAGCGGGAAGAGCGTCAGACTGTAATTGGATGCCATCTGAATGTCGCCTGTTCGAGCCAGGCAGGTCGGATTCATTTTTTAACTTCGTTTATTTTCGGACCCTCAACCAAGGGTTGCGACTTACTATCAAGTCGCTGATTTGCGGCTTTGTTGAATAGCGATCCGGCTTTGCAGGAACTCTTCCGAGGTAGCAATTACGAATTATAATGTATGCATTATGGGAGCCGATCTAAGCAGATTACGGTTTTTGCATGTCTCAAAAATGATATTTCCAGGGTAAAGAATGGAGATTATGGCAGGTATAGACTAACCAGACGAGTCCAAGAGGTCATCGAAGTGGGCGTACATATCAGCGGAATTAAAGAGGGTACGTTGAACCACAAATAGGTCGGATATCCATCATGCTCATAACGGTCATAAAAATGAGGACAGAAGAAAGGACATATATCATGAAGAGAAATGAGATAGATGAAAACATAAGACGAAGAAGAAATGCCCCCGCTTCACATGATGACGCACCACCTCCTTTTGTCTGAACTAGACTGTTCACGAACAGGGGTGACTGGGTCCACCACGGGAGAAGGGAGTGTATCTTCAATTGCTGTTCCCTGCTTAGCACCAGCAAATACACCTTGCGCCACCTCGAGAGATGTACGCTCATCGGGAATTTTAGATGTATTGGAGAACCATCCGCCAGGGAAAAGGCGAGAAGACGTCGTTGATTCAAGGCGCTTGCGAGGTGAAACTGGAGAGGTTTCGGGGGAAAGAGCGGAGGTTGTATCCAAAGTACTGTTTTCATCCAGAGGAGGAAGAGAAGAAACGTTAGACCTGTGACGACGAATCAACGGTTAAGGGAGGGTTGGGCAATGTATGAACAGAAACTTACTTCGCGTTTTCGTCTGGAATTTCTACTGAGGGGAAGGCTCTATCCTGGTAAGTTTCGGAGCCACCATCACCACTCACAAGAGGCGCATCTTGGGTTTTAGTTTCTGCGCCATTCTGAACATCTTTTGACCTCCCCACAATTGCGGAAGCCGCAAGGACAGCAGCACCGCCGGCGACGCCGGCGCCAATCAAGGCAGTCGGCGAAAACACAGAAGACTCTTCTACTTCCGCAGAGAAAGAGCGCCTCGCCTAGGCATAGTGAGTAGTAATCGGGTATAGGATAACGGTGACTCACCTGGGGTTCCTGTTTTTTGATTTCCGCAGGTTGATCAAGAGGTGTGAGGGATTCAATTTGGGTCTCTTCGAGGATGTCAGCTCCCTGGCGGGTAACAGAGTAGCTGGGTGTCCAAGGAGTGGAAGGACGGTCCTCCGCAGTTGCTTTGGGTTCTTCCGGTTGTATATCGTTCACGATAACCGTCGGGGGCACCGGTAACGGGTCATCCTCCATTCCTTTGTCTTTTACATTCTCATCTTCTTGCGTGACAGCAGAATCGGAGGCAAGATTGAGATCAGGGACATCGGTTACGGTGGGCGGTAACGAGGTTTGTTGAGGCAGGGGACTGCCCTGTCTGCTAACGGAATATGATGGGACCCAGGATGGTGAGGCTGGACGGTCCTGCTCTGAGGGGGGTGTCAGGGAGGGAGTATCTTCAACAAGGGACTGAGGAGGTTGTTAGCTCAGGCTTAGTGAGGACACTCCATGTACTTACCTTCTCAAGCGATTGTCCCTCGCTTGGCATAGCTTCCGGCAAGGCAAGACTCTGATCTTGCACCCGCGCTTCACTTTGAGATTCAACTTCTACTTCAGGCACCACTAAAACAGGAGCGTCGACAGCGACTTCCTTGGCCCCGTCTCCAAGGGAAGTTTCAGAAACCTCAGAGATCTGAGGCGCATCTGGGCCGGGTTTGGCGCTTGATTCCTCGATCACAGGTTCGACTTCCGCGGTCTCAACGTTTGCAGAACACTCGACGTCCTTGACGACCACGGGGGATGCAGTCTCTTCGGGAACCACTGCACCGTCAACAGTTGCTGTAATGGTTTCATTCTGGGGCTCCTTGTCCCCAATTTCGGTAGTGGACGGTCCAGGCTCCAGAGATACATGTGTAGCGCTTGGGCTGCCTTGAGAGTGGACAGAATACGAGGGAGTCCAAGACAGAGAGGCTGATTCTGGTGCGTTGGTCTGATAAAATGGTAAGTTTTAAAGCAAGGCACCAGCTCGGTCTTCGCACCTCTTCTACCTCAGGTTTTGTTTCGTCAGCACTAGTTTCAGTAGACTGGTCTTCAACCATGATCACTGGGTGAGTCGTAAGGTCGTTCTTTGCTTCTTCAACACTATCGAGAGACTCGACAGGGATGTCTTCGTCAACGGGGAGCGAGACGCCCTGACCAATAGTTGAGACTTGGAAGGAGGGTGCCCAAGGGGATTTAGGCCGTTCGATATGGGATGCGTCCTCGGGAATGTCAAGAGTGGGTTTCTCTGAAGCTGCCCCTCCTATTCCTGTGGCGGTGGCAATGGCGGTTTCCTCGGCGGAAGGTACTTCACTATCCTTCTTCGTGATGGATTCGGGTACAATGATTGTCTCGGGCATGGTGTTGCCGACTTTTGAGGTTTCGCTCTCAACGATCGGTTCATCCAAGGAAGGCTTGCTATCGGATGCGGGGTCGGCAGTAAGAATCGGTTGTTCAACAGCAGCGTTAACAAGTACTGGTTCAACAGCTGCTTGAGCCTCAGCCCTGGGCTTTTCGACGGCTTGGATCTCAACCCCCGGTTCCTCAACTGTCAGAACGACATCAAGAGTCCCGACCTCAGCAACTGGTACTTCCACATCTTCCCTAGTTTGGACCTGGGCTATAACTTCCGCCATGACTGGTTCCTCCTCAGTGGTGTTCTCCTGGACGATGGCTTCGTGGATTCCGGGCTCGGCGGAACGCTCAAGAATTGGTGTTTCAAGGGTAGAGTCTTCGGAATTAGCGACCCAAGTGACAGGTTCGACGGAATGGGCATCCTCGATTACGGCTTCGGTGATGGGTTTGGCATCAGACTCTGCAGTCATTTCGGCAACATTTTCTTCGGCCGCTTCAACCACTGGTTTCCCAGCCGTGCCCTCTTCGACATGGTTCTCAGCGGGGGCGGCTGCCTCAACGCCAAGCTCATTAATAACCTGTTCTTCCACAACTGCCTGCGTAACCACCTCTGGCTCCGAAGCAACAGGAACCTCACCGCGCCTCAGAGACGAGGTTTCCTTGGCTTGCCCATTTACTTCTTCGGCGACGGGAACCCCGGTGACAATAGGCTCGACAGGAACTTCTTCGACTACAGGTGTTTCAATAATAGGTTCCTCAGCCATGGGGGTCTCTTTAGGTGGGGAAGTAGCAGCAACAGCTTCGGATGACACCTCGGTCGCAACTTCAGCGGAAACAGCCCCGATAGCAGCTTCAGTAGGAGTAGCAACCTCGGCAACGTCCTCGATGGAAGGTTTCCCTTTCGAAACATCTCCCTCGGCTACAACCTCTGCAACGGCCTTCTCTTCAACAGCTTCATCGACGACAGGGGCATCGTCCGTAGCATCAGCTTGCTCCTCGGCGGCAGATTCATCCTCGACAATGGTCTGGACATTGACAGATTCAACCTCAGTAGGTGCAACAGGTTCTTTCTCTGCAGGTTCCTCATCCACTACGGATTTTGCATCCTCGACGACGGACGATTCCTCTGGGGTAGGAGTAGCTGATACCTCCACAGTTACGAGCTCCGCGTGGGCAGACTGCTCTTCAGTAACTGCCACCCTATCCTCGGTAGTTTTTTGGGCACGGAGCTCGATCGAAACCCCTGTAACCGCAGGAACATCCCTAACAATAGCCTCCTCGACATCAATCTCTTTCTCAGGATCAGTGTTTCCCTCCAAAATAGCCGTAGCCTCCTCAGTGACCGGCTCCTCGTCGTCAACAGACACCCTCACGGAAGGAACTTCTGCAGCTGTTACGCTGGATGAGTTTTCCACAGTAGAAACCCCGGGGTCGACGACGACATCAGCATCGACAGCAGATTCACCCTGGGCAGCCGAAACAAGGATATGCTCAGTGGTGGGCTTGCCGCCAGTTGCAGCGATGGTTTCATCAATGAAAGACGTCTTCTCCCCGAGAGTTTCGGGGGCGGTATCTTCGACAATAGCTGCCTTGGCAAGAAGTTCAGCTCCGTCCTCGGAGGAGCCGGGGGCAATGTTATCATCCTCCTTTTCCCCACCAGTAAGTTGTTCCTTAGCAACGGACGAGAGCTCTGAGGACGAAGTCTTCTCGACTTCGGTGTGAAGCTCGGTGGTAGATTTCTCGGGTTCAGCGGCAACAAGAGGGGCAACAATGGCCGCTTCAACATTCTCGGTAGCTTGTGTGGGAGCCTCGGTTGCGGCTGGTACTCCCCTCCTTTCCTCAGCGTAAGCTTCAAAGACGGGTACATCAGCCTCCTCTTGAAGAGAAATAACAGGCTCATCGACTGCGACTGATGACGTATCGACTTCGGGTTCGGGTCGAGGGGTTACGGTGCCCTCAGACGCCAAATCCTCCTTGATGACGGTAACAGGTGTCGAGGGGGCTTCTTCCGATACTACGCCATCCTCAGGGTCAGATTCTTCCAACTCGCGGTCACCGAATAAAGCGGGAGTGGGTGCGACGACTTCGACAGAAATAGAGTTTTCGTCAAGGGTGAGCGATCTAGTACTCGCCTCAACAACTGCAACCCAATGAGCACTAGTGACAATTAAAGAATATCAAACTTACCAGGATTTGACTCTGCTTTCTCCGCCTCCACCTGAATGCTGATTTCAGGACTCTCAGTCTCGACCTTTTGCCCTTCAGGTTCCTCAATCTGAATTTCCACAACCTCCTCATTGTGCACCTCGACTTCGAACTCTGCAGGCTTATCCCCAGCTGCTGACGCCTCGAAATCTGCTATTTTCACCTCCCCTCCTTTCCTAGTATCCTCGCTGTCGACACTGTTCGCTTCCTCGTCCGCGAGTCTAATGTGTGCATTGTCGGCTTCAGTGTCTTCCTCAGTTGGTGCACTTTTAGGAAGGTCCGATATTTCATCCATTTCGGGCTTTTCAACAAACCCATTAGGGGATACCAATATCAATGAATACACATTTAACTTACATGTGCCGCCTCATTTAATTCACCGGAAATTGTCTGCGTCATCCCCTGTTCCGCAACTGGTGCCGCAACCTGAACGATCAAAGTTATATCAGAATACGACTCTAATTTGATGAAATCATACCTGTACATCAGTGCAGAGGGCAGGGTCAACTGTTATGACTGACCCTGGTCCAGGCTCGGGACTGATCACCTCCTTCATGCGGGGGTGCAATCCGTGAGTCGACAAGGATAATGAAAGCACTGGCATCGAGCACTCACAGGAGCTGATGTCCCCGCAGTCGGAACAGCTTCCTCAGCGCTAGGGCTGACTTCGGCTGTGGTGTCACGAGACCCAACCTACATGACGCAAGGATGAAGATGAGATGAGCGAACGGCAGTCACAATAATTCAATACTCCCTGGAACTGAATCAAGAGGAGTCTCCTCAGTAGAGCTAGCTCGGTCACCCTCGGCCACGGTGTCAACCACAACTTCATCCTTCGGGACATCTTCAGTCTCCTGTGCGCACATGACCAGGTATGTTGGTAAAGATAGCATACATCCAGCATCACCATGACTTACACTCCTTTCCACCACAGTGGTGGCGTCAGAGAAGTTGGTATCAGCAGTGGTATCCTTTAGATGGCGTAGAGCAGGCTCCTTCTGCTCAGCCTTCGAGGCATCACTTCTATCTTGGGTATTCACAGGCTCAGTGGTATCCGCGAGTTCCTTAGCCTCAGGCAAAATATTTGTAACAACATTCTGGGCATATAGTTAGCAGGTATTCATGCTGCCAGCACAGCGAGCAGAGGGACCACGTACAACGAGTTCTTCCGAGGAAAGCTTGGTAATTTCCGGTAACGACGCAACACCGCCGTCAGTTGCCAGCTGGGTATTTGTTGAGTCGAGGGTCTGGTTCTCCTTCATAGGGGGATCTAACGCGTCAGTAGCTGAGACTTTGGTTGGAGCGTCGACGATAGGCTCGCCGACGTTGGTTATCGGGTGAAGGACACTGGGAACCGGATCATTCTCGAGAGCTGCCATAGTGGAGGATAATCAAGGAATAAGGAATGTGCAAAATAGATAGTCAGGGATATAGGGAGGACGTGGAGGACACAACCAACAACACCGGCCGTCGGTTGAGTGTTCAGGGAGAACCCAGTCAATCCAAGTCGAGTTCCCACTTCCACGAGTGACGAGAGGGCGATAAAAAAAGGTACTTCTTACTTCTTTTGCCGTTCACGTGTCCCTGTTCAACGCGTCACATCACGTGCACGTGTCCCCAGGTGACCACCTAGTTGTTGTTGAACTGGTGACCACCTAGGGTACAATGTACGGGTGGCGAAACTCATCATTAACCCATCATTCAAGGACGTGACTGCCGCAATAGTGGTATTCTAATCGTAGGTGATAATCATGTCCATATACAAATAGAAGGGTGGTACTAGTGCCCGTGTTAAACCGAAACCCGGAAGCTAGAAGAGTGCAAGACCGGCGGCCGCCAGAACACCAGCGAGCCCATAGCTGACCGAGGTACGAACCGCACCACTCGAAGGCTTCGCAGAAGCAGAAGTACCCAGAGTGCCAGTAGGACGGCCGGATGAACCGTTACTACAGTATCTCAACTATCAGAAAGCTGCCCAACACATGGAGAAGTGTGATACCCACGATACAGATGCCGCAGCAGGGCTTCCCGAACCAGCAGCAGTTGATCCCGAACGAGCAGTAGTTGATCCCGCAGTAGTGGCGGGTGGAGCACCACTAGACGCTGGTGGAGTTGCGCCTCCAGCAGTTGAGGAACCATTCATACAGCTGTATAAATGACATATCAAAAAAGTCAAAGGTGATGAACGCACACGAAAGACTTACCTCTGGTCAGAACCGGCTTGAACAGTTACAATATCCGTGTAAGCTATAGCACCAGTACTATCCTTGAGAGCAATAGTGCTGAACAACATAATCAACAAGCCACATCGCCAAGCTACACATAAAACACTCACATGCCAGTGTTAGCCGGGACATCGACGACCCATGTCAGGCTCTGCTTGTCGGTGACATCGAAGGACTTGATCTGCAACCACTTAGTTTACACCAAACTCACATGGAGGTAAGCCGAAACCTGCAAAACTTACAGCAGGTGCAGAGGGCTGGCCACCTATTCGTGGTTTTAGTCAGACAATTAGATATATGCGTCCGAAACGAAGCGCACCAGGGATAACAGAAGGATAGAAAGGACTAGTGCCATCGCTCCATGAAAGGAGGATAGGTTCTGTCGGGAGACATTCAGTCAGTTTATAAGGCCCCCTCCCACATCGTCTACTCACGGCACTGCACAACGTTCAACCTACCGCTCACTGTCAGCCAACAGCATACAAACAGAGAAAACCACCGAGGACATACGGAGTATTGACCGTCAAACCGAACGCGGATTGCGCACATGCGAGGGCGAGGGCGACAACAATGGTGTATTTCATGATACTAAGGGTCCAAAGTCAAGTGGAAGGAATGAACACGACTCAAAAGCGGTCTTGTGAAACAAGGTGGAGGACAAAGGAGTGGACGAGAAGATGGTTGTTAAAAAGCAACCCGCACGTAGAGGGGGCTAAAGCTTTAGTACTTTCGCGGCCTGCCACACCGGTTCGGTGGCCGTTGCGCCGGCCATTCGGTCATCCTCCTGTTCCCATCCACCAACTCCACCAGCTGCGAAGCTCGAAACTCAGTCTTAAAAATTTTTGTGCCCCAATGCAATCAGATCCCCGAAAACATCAGGGGTATCCATATCAACGAGGGGCCCAATGTCGTCCACACGTGAGTCATGCGAACGAGTCTTCGGACTCCCACCACCACTTCTTCTGTCAATATACAACATCCACATTGCCTTGCCACCCTAAATTTCGATTTTCTAACCGGGAGAGTATCACCGTAGCGGCACAGACCACCGATCGGTCTCCATTGATAGCGCAACAAAGAGTCACAAACATTCCTTCATGCTCCAAGCAAGGCTCTCAGAACAGCCTTGTCCCAGAGAAGCAAACCTACAACCCAATCCAACTACTCCGCCCGCCCGGATTATGCAAACTCGTATGCCCAATCTTGACAACCTCATACCCAAACCCGCCCAACGTCGAACTGCCCAACGGTTGAGGCTGGGACTGAGACCTTGCGGGCGTCCCACGACCTATCGAGAAAAAGCTGTCGTCATCCGCAAGGGGACTCGGCATGCTCATGGACGAAAATAAATTCGGTGAAGCGCCGGCGACGGAATGCAGTGATGACAGCTCATCCCGACTGACAGGAGTGATAGGGATGGTCAAAAACGATTCCGCATGCCACTCGTACCATACTTGACGTTCATTTGTCAAGCGCCATATCGACACTTGCAACTCAGAATTGCTCGGGAGGTAAAGAGGCTCCTGTAGGAATCAAGACGAGTTTAGGACGCCAATCCTCCTTTGAGTGGTGAAGGGGTGAACGGATATACCTTGAACGGGAAGAATAACGGGAACCAGCTCAACATGTTTTTGGATATCTGATCCTTGCGGTGTGGATGAATGCTCAGTCCGATGTTTCCATACAAAATCTTTGTGATCCGTTAACACAGGAAACAAGTGGAGGGAGAAAAGGGGATTCACTGCCTCAAAATAACCAGCCAACCCGCTACACAACCACTATCAATCACAGGGCACGAAAAGTACGAGGTGCAAGTCCGAACTCACTGCAAAACGCCCGCATGAGGAATCCAGAACCTCAACCTCGCCGATCGCACATTGTGGTTGTTAGTCAAAGGAATGCCTGACGCAGAAAGATATCAGCCATTTGCCTGGTGGAACTCAGACTTAAACCTACCCCTAGCGTCAAGAGCAACATCCCTCCTAGGATGCTCAAACTCCCAACACTCCTGAATCTGTGAACCGCACCTCCCATCCGGCTCGCGCTTATCTCCGCTCAGGATGTTCACCGCCTGGAACATAACCACGTACGGTGTCTCCAGTGATTCGGCGCTCTTCGTCCCTCTCGCCTCATTGTACAATTTCGAGGATGACAAGGGCGCTAGATGCGCCGTGTACGACGAGGGTATCGAGATTCCAGTCGCTAAATGCCCTACATAAGCATACAGTAAGGCAGAGAGCCAACGCGACCTACGTTTCAAGAACCTTTGGGCGCCATCCAAACACTCTGGACTCAGTTCATTGTCCCCGAAAGAGCCCAACAGCTCGCTGATTAAAATATCCACAGGTTCCGGAACGTCTAATGACCTCATATCGCCAAACAGTAATCCCACCCTATCTCCCCACTCCCGGTCCTTCCTCTGTTGTAATCTAGCATCGACTTGATTAATATACCAAGTGTAGCATTAACGTCTCCCGAGAAGTCCACTCACGTTACGTATGCGTTGGGGTTTTTCTCTACCGCATATACAAAGACCTCCCTGCGAGATCGATCGACTGCATTCAAACATCTTGCCACAAGTGGTCCTCTCCCCGCGCCGGCTATACAACAGACGCTACGCGAATATCAGTTCACGCGCCGCGCACGCTGGCACAAATTAATACTTACACTCGTCCGCCTGCAGGCCACTCGATGAGCGCTCTGAAAATTGCCTACCATCGCCTCAATCAATTGCTACTTCAAAATAAAAGCCAACAAATCCGCCCACCTCTTCATACCTCTCATATTTCACGGGATCTTGCTCAAAAGTCTGATACGTCATACTCTGCAGATTATCCATCAGGGGCTATACAATCCAGAGTCAGATTGTTCAGGTCACCACCAACGCTTAAAATCGCGCGTGAACATACCTGTAATGGGGCTTGCAGATAGTCCTGGTACCCTTGTGCAAAGTTCTCCACAGTGCCCGCCTGTTGCGCATTCCGCACCACCGGACTCGTCTTTTCCAAGAACCTAACATATTGAGAATATGCAGCTTCGCCCCCACGGGTGTGTTTGTTTGCGCTGGCATCTGCAAACATCACTGTTGGTCGATGCTTCCCGAGTCATGAACTTGATCAGTGGGTGAAAGAAAATAGGATAGGTATTCTGAGCTCACGATCATGCTATCTCGTATGAATGCTTGTGTAGGTTTTGGTAGGACAGGGTAACCTTTCGCGTTCGCGATGAACGTTGAAGCGGGGAGGAAAATATACCGGACGGATTCTGCTGCCCATTTGTTCAAGACTCCCAACTTTGTTGGCAGAGGCGGCGTCAAATCCAGTGCTACAATCCAGCGTTCATCTGACCCGACATATTAAGGTGAAGACGACGAAGGACCCACTGAGTGTTAACCGGGTGTTATAATCGCATATCGACCTGATAACATCCCACATCTCCCAAGTTGCATTCATCTCACTCTCCGACGAAATCCCACTCGCCGATGATGGCATTCCCGGAGATATGACCAACGAGGGCGGAGGTGGTGTCGAAGTAACCTCTCTAGATGATCCAATTGCCAATTCTGAGCCCGCTGAAGCTGGTTGGAATGGTGAAGGGGATGGATGCGCCTGTGCTTGTAGGATGGTGGGATTGTATATGGGCAGACGAACGGAGAGGTATATGTAGGGTGTATTCTTGAGACAGTTGTTGATGATACGGGCGTAGGATGCAACATGAGATCTATTGCGCGGTGCGGGGAGGATTGCAGTGTGGATGTTCAGATATGACGCGTATGCAAGTTCCTGCTGCAGAGCCTACCAATGCACGATATTGGTTCGAAAGACAAAGAATGAAAGAGAGAAGAACATACGATTTCAGCATCGTGTCGGATCCCATCGTCTTCCGCATCAAGCTCCAACCAATCTGAGATCATAACCGCGATGCCCTCAGCCTCATCCAACCTTGTGATCGTCACCTCATCCACTAGGAATCCTGGCTTTGCGCGCCACTGCTCAGCAGCCTCTGCACGTTCCTTTTTCTTCCTTTCGATCTCACCCTCCTTCTCCTCTTTCGCATCGACCTCTTCTCCAGTCTCGGAGTTTTTTTCGGTCTGCACTCCCGTATCCTCGGATTTGCCGCGTCCGGCTTCCTCTGGATCTGCCATCCTGAGATTTTCTAACCTGGACGCAGGCGTACCAGGCAATAAACACATCCCCTCCCACCTCTCCTTCCATTTCTCCGTCGTTAAAGGTAGACAAATGGTTTCATATCCTTTGTCCCTCGCTTCTTTAATTAACTTCAAGACTGGCGTGTCTTCGGGCTCCCTTTGCGCATGTGGGAGTTGAGATCGGGATGCTCCATTGGTGGCTTTTGTTGGACTGAAGGTGGCCTTGGCCTGTGCGATGTCACGCAGAGTGAGGAAGGTTGCGAGTGCTGCGAAAGGTATGCTATCCCACTGTGCCATTTTTGTGGGATTATGGAAGCGGTGTGGTGTGAGAGATTGAATTAATGGGATTAGATTTCAGAGTCGTGATGGAGACTTCTGAAAGGATGGTGTGCAGAGGTGTCTGCTCGTCCTTCTTCTTGTCCTCTGAGAAATACCAGGCAGTTGGGAGTGTGAGATTGAGGACAAGATTCCCAGGCGGTTCTCGTGTCTGGAAAGGGACAAGACCGGCAGACAGTGTCTAATGCAAAGAAGCAGATTCGGAGATACTGATCAGATCCAAATAACACGTCAATAGACGCAAACTCATTTAGATAACTGGACGCGATAGCATTACGATAGCATTGTTAGTTGTCAATGAGGCGCTGGTGTCCCACGACGCGTCAAGTCCAATCGCTTGAGCATGGTACCATAGACCCGAAGTTCCGAGTGTCACGACAGGCTGTTACGAAACAACTCATGGTTGAGGGCAGCAGTATGCAGGCATGCCCAAGACACGTGAACCCGATACATGTAATAGTAACATTTCACCAACTGCCTTGGCAGGCATCGGTTTTTCTCATTCTTACCCACCTCGGGGCTGGTGGGTATGGCTGCCTAATCGAGCAGCATCAATCAATCATGAATCATTAATCAGTGATCGCTCAAGAGAAGATCAGCAAAACCAACATTTAGTTGAGTAATTGAAATACTGCATACAGATCACCCTGATCATTGCTAATGACCGTGTCCTCAACCGATCATGATCAGAAAATATAATGGTATAGATCACTCGACATCGTCAGGATAGGCGTATATCGTACCATTACTCTACCCTCGTTCGCTTTTCGCTCGCGTCCTCGGCTTCCCGGATCTCCACTTCTTGTTGCATCTCGTGCCCGCGAGCAAAGCTTTCCAACACAGAGGCAGTAACGATTTGTCTAAGCTGTTCCTCGTCCATTTCCGAGCCCCCCTGTTGCTGCGCGAGGTTCTGTATCCGGCTCATGAGATCGTTTGTGAGATTCTCAGAAGCAGCGTTTTGCGAGTGCTGGGATGGCGATGAAGGTGCGGCAGGGGCAGGGGCAGGGACAGGAGAGTCGGAGGCAGGGTCAGGGACAGGAGAGTCGGAGGCAGGGACAGAGAAAGAGTCTACAGAGGCGGAAGGGAGCAGAGTTTCGAGATAAGCAGCTACATGAGGGAAATCTTCCTTGAGGTGTTCGATAGGCTACAACGATTTGGTAATTCTGGCCCAAGATCGGAGAGAAGGGCAACGTACAGAGATGCCCTCCTTGTTCCGGCAGTCGATGGTGGCGCCATGCTGAATGAGAAATTGAGCAGTTTCGATGTCTTCAACCGTATAGAGTGGGGTGTCACCCTCATCGTCGGTAAGGTTGACGTTACCGCCTGGGAACCGTGAGTGCACTACCAAGCGCAAGTGCAAGTGAGGACACACCGTGAGAGATGAGATATTCGAGGATGTGTCGTTGGCCGTAGGAGGCAGCGGCATGCCTGGGGGACGGTGAGAGCGGGTGGCGTTCGAGCGCGAGAAAACGTACATGGGCGTGTACGTGAAGTCATCAGGGATATTTGGGTCGAGCCCATGTTGCTCGACGAGTTCTCTGACACGGTCGAGGTCGCCGTCACCTGCAGCGACCCAGATGTTTTTTTTCGGAGGGATGGCCATGGCGGTAGGAGGCAAGCGTGTGCAAACAGGATCTGGGAGATCTGTGCCCCTGAGTGGAGATGGACAAGTCTCAGAGTCGGCCAGCCAGCTGAGGATTGTGGTTGATGATGGACTCTTACCAGCACCTCCCAAAGCTCGGTCAAACTCGCTGTTGTGCGTATCTCTCTCCTACGATCGATCACCACTCACCTTCCACAGACTGGGCTCTTCTCTCCGCTGACCTCCAGTTCATCTATCTCGACCCTGTTCTCGCCTATCATCTCGACGCACAGGCTGACCTTCTCGTCGGAAAGTCTCTCCTATCCTTTGTTCATCCCGACGAACAGGCTTCCGCAAAGGCCGACCTCAAGAACGTTCTCGAGAGCCGCACCCTTCATGGTTCCGTCACCCGGTGCGCTATTTTCTTATCGTCACCCCCCAAATTCTTTTTTTTTCTTACTCGACCCCCCAGCGTCCGTTTTTCACGTTTATCCAAGGTCCGCCGCCAATTAGGCTATACGGGCCCGCTTCCGCCGTGGTCCGACGCAGAAAAGATTTCCGTAGACGCCAACTATATGGCCGTTGACATTGTCATCAATTGGGCCGCCGAAGGTCTCGTCCTCTGTTTTATTCATGCCACAGTCGACCTGGATCCCCAAAGCGACAACGACGAACTCCACAAGTCTCACTGGACCAACTGGTGTGGAACCCCATCCATGCCTCCGGAACAAATTCAACTCCTTTTCCACCGCCTCCTCATGTGTGTGCCACAATCCCCATCCGGCACTCATACCAGGATATTCCAGATCCTGGCCAATCAACCCGGCCGCCAACTTCTCCTCTCATGGCCTCCGGATCAAGGCAATGGCCCTACGGGCAGGGAATTTGCCAAACTCGTGGAGAACGCGGAGATGGGCTTGGGTGCACAGAAAGGTAACGATGCCAAAACGAGCTGCACACGCAGGTACAGGGCCACGCAACTCATGTCTCCCTCACTTGGCGAGGTTGAGAGCATCTTTATACCGCATGGTACCGTTCTTCCTTTCCGTTTCCCTTCCCTCATACGTTCTCACTCATTTTTCCTCTACCAAATGCTAGGTTCTGTCATTTTCGCCTGCCACAAGGTAGAGTCATCCATACGCAGTACCTCTGCCAATTCCGCCAATATGCAGCACCAACTCGCCTATAATACCAACAACCCTTCGAGCTACCCACCTCCACCGGGTCCCTCCTATTACGATTCACCCCTCTCCTATCCACCCTTCGCCCCTGCCTATAACCAGGGTTATCTAGCCCATCAGTCTCTGCCGACTCAGCCTCCGCCCCCGACCTACTCCCCGCCCCGATGGTCTCAGACCCAGCAAAATTATCACACCACTCAACAACCTCCCACCCACCAGCAATGGGACACACCCAGTCCGACACACCCAGTCTCCCCCCTACCGCCCGCCCCTGCACCACCTTCATCATCGATTAATAACAGCAATCTCCGTTCCGCCCCTTACTCTAGTGTACCGGCACCCGGACCGTCTTGGCAAACGTCGCCAGGTAGTTACGAGGTTTATCGACCCCCATCTCCAGCCTACGGAACGTACACCAATACTTCGAGAACAAACGCTACAATTACCGCTAATAATCCGAGTACAAGCGTATTACCTGCAGCATCGTCTTTGCTGAACGCAAGTCCTTCTATTCAAGACATTGTTCCGCCGCCGAAACGACGTGTTAGCCCTGGCTCAATCAGGGGCGGTGATCAATACAATACAGCCAGCCCGAGCAACGGAAGAGGGTCCGGAAATAGACCGTCGGGAGTTCTGGAATGCTCTAGTTGTGGTGCAACTACCAGTCCCGAATGGCGGAAAGGGCCTTCTGGAAAGAAAGAATTGTGCAATGCGTAAGCCTGCTTCTCTTCGCATTATCTCCAGACACCTACCTCATCGGCATGAATTACGACAGATGTGGGCTGCGATATGCCCGATCACGAGCCAAAAAAGACGGTGGCGCGGCAGGTGCTGGACAAAATCGCAAAAAGAAGGCTGATAAAATCGACGAGAAACTGAACCATCACCACATCGTTGGAGGGAATGGAAGCGCAAACGGTGTTGATGTGAAGAGGGGAATCAGGCAGAGGAATAGGGACTCTGCAAGTGGTGCAATGACACCTCCTCTTGCGACTATTGCTGCTGCAAGCGGTTCCCCCGGTTATGCGACCACTATGCTGAGGAGAAGTTTTGGGTCTGGATCAGAATATGGCGCGCCTGGGACTTCTCCGGGTGGGAGTATAACTGAAAGTGACGGGGGCCAACATGGGCATGGACACTATGCCGTACTTGCTGCCGGAAGTGTGGGCGCCGCTGTGGGAGGTAGTAGCAACGGAAATGAGGGTGTGTTGACTCCATCGCCTTCACCCCCGGCTTCGACTTCTGTGCCTTCGGCTTCGGCATCTGGATCTTTGGCTCTACAACTATCCGGTGGTTCTCCGACTACGTCTACTCCTCCTTCGGCTTCAACACCTCACCCGGATTCCAATCAGGATATCGGATTCATTCATTATAATCCCCCTGGGCAGCAACCTGATCGAGCGATCCCACCGTTGAACATTCATTCTTATCCCCAGCCTCACCCCTTGCGTTCGCCACAAACTTCGAGTACTCATTCACATTCACCACATTCTGCATTCTCTGGGCATCCACCTGGGTCTACGGGTTCGGGGCATTATGTCCATACCGGGTACACCACACGGCCATCACCATTGTCTCAGGCTGGCAATATTGTAACCGGACCTGCGGCTGGACCATTGACCCCGTTGTCGGTACCGCATTCGGCTACTGAGGCTACCGATGATGGGACCGGAATGGGTCCTAGTGCAGGTACAGGTTCGGGTTCAGGTGTAGGTGCAGGAAACGGGATGCAGCTACCGCCATTGGCGTATATGGATCGGATTATGGGGTCAAGTCCGAATAATAATATGCATACTTCGCTTGGGTCGATGAGCGGGGGTGTTAAATTGGAATATGGTGATGATGGGGTATCGGGACAGGTGCAAAACAGCGGAGGTAGCACTGGCATGGGAGGTGGGGGAGGGAGCGGATCGAGCGTTGGAAGGGAACCCTTAACCCCTCTTAGTGCAGAGAGTCCGATTGGACCTGGTGTTACAGGAGGGAGCATGAGGAGCGGGAAGAGGTCGATCCTCGGAGGGCAGTGATCTAATCGACTTCACGTCGTTTTCGTCTTCGCTGATGGGTGTTTGTTGAGTGGATAATCTCCGAACGTTTTGAGCTGGTCATCTGGCATTAACATCATTGACATCTGGCATTTATCTTGGCTGGACCTGGACCCTCTCGCCTGCCATCGTATACGCATACACACACGTGCAAGGATGATGATGCGGCTGACAGTTGTACCGTCGCCATCACCATCTTGGCTTACATCCACTCTCTCCTCCCATCCTCGTGTCTCCTGCAATCATATCTGAATGGACTATTCCTCCCACACTTCCGCCGACCCTGTGTTGTTGGCGGAGTTGTAGTACTATCATTGTTTGCGTTTCACTTCTGTTTCCGTTGGGTTTCCGAGCTTATGGCCTTCTTCGCGTTTCTGTACTTGGGTTTTGGTTTTGGCTCGGGGATGTTAGTTCTCTCGTGCCCCCCCCCCCACCTAGGTGTTCTCTTTTACATCTACTCCCTTAATCTTTGGCTTTGGTTATGGACCACCAAACGCCAGAGCCATGCCTTGGCTTTCAGAAGACTGCACGACACACGACACCACCTTCCCCTATGTCCATGCCCCCAGCCTTAGGACAGGTTCGAATTTCTCCCTTTTCCCCTTTCGTTCCCTGGGCATTTCACCTCAACCCAATCCCCCGTCACCCTCACACTCGCAACCGCTCTTGTGTCAGCTTAATTATGAAACGGTCATGCCGAATAGTATCCTACTACTACTAGCTCCGAATATTAACTGCAACATACTCTCTACCCGTTTTATTATGCATCTGTACTCTTCTCTGTTTCTTCTTCTCGTTGGTCGCGTGGCTTGATTCGAGTAATCAGTTCTGCCTTGCGGTTGTATGCTTGCATTGTGGCTTCCTTTCGTGTTAGTTCTTCGCCGTCCCGTCGCCTTCTTTCTTCTTTCCTTCCTTTTCACATATGTGATGTGGCCATATATTTTTCGATACTCTACAATCCCATTATGATTAAAAATAGGGTACTTATAGTAAGTACGGTATGATCTTCTTATCCTACTTTAGCGCTTTGTGGTATGTTAGTACATGGGGTACATCATACACGTAAAATATATTCAACTGTTCTGTCCAGCCGTGTTCAACGTTCCCGCATGATAACCGCAACCAGCGCAAAGGGTTGGAAGCGTCCAAAACCTCATGGCAAACTTGTGGTTTCTGAATGGGAAGGAGAGACATTAATCGATGGGTGATCAGGGGGGATAACCTCGGGTCTGCCAGAGAATATTTGGAGTTATGTGAAGTTAGAGCCTTTGAAAGAACATTTTGGGCGCCTTGTAGACCGTGAGGGTTATGTGCAATGGGCAAGGGGCGTGAATGTGGCAGGTGACGTGACGTCAGTCTCATTTTAGTTTATCTTATCTGATGGGAGGGGGCATTGCCGACTGCCTTTTGAGATGTACAGCCACTCCAGGGGCTTCCATAGAGTCAACGACTTGGGTTGTTGCTGTGTTAAACATACAATCCCTCGTTTAGCTCCGAGTTTGACTCTTTTGCCCTTCTGCTTTTCGTGACTTTCTAGAAAACTTGCTGTTTGGTGAGTTCGAACTTGGCATGGCCCCAATTTGGTATCATCTGAGGTGGAAGGATTCAGGGGTGGACTCCATGTCTCTGGAAGAAAAGAAGGTAGAAATTGCGAGTGTCGTCACGCCTACGAGCGAGGACCCGAGTGAGGCGTCTACTATCGCCACAACAACGCCCCAGACAGTGGATGGAGATAGATCGGGGAACAAAGGCAAGGTCAAAGAAGGGAACGGTGGCAGCAAGTAAGTTCACCTTTAACTACTTATGATCTAACCAAGACTGATGTCCCCCGTCACAGTGAGGAGGTGAGATCTGGGCCGAGCGCGCGTGTTGTATTGCCAGGAACGCAACAAGCCGACGCGCATGGAGACGATACCGATGAGGAAGACGGCGATGGCCAGAATGCCCAGGAAGAGGAAGAAGATGATGGAGACTTTTTGTCTGATTTCCCTGACGAAACAACTGTGCGTATACTGAGTTCCTTGACTTCTTTCCGTTCTTGACATTGATAATTGTGCGTCTTGTTGTCGTGTGAACGTGAATATCGAATCTATCTCAGGAACTCGAACTCTTGCATTCGCGGATTGGCTCTCTTGCCAATCTCCATCTTCCCCGCTTTGCAAACTACCTCAGGAAACTCTGTCTTCGACAAAACTTGATATCCCATCTCGACCCAGAGATATTCCACCAACTGACCCTGCTGGAAGAGTTGGATCTGTACGACAACAAGATCAAACATGTTGGTGTGGCGCTGGATAAATTGCAGAAGTTGACGTACGTCTTGGTATTCTCCTTTAGTGTGAATTTCATTTCCGCCCGCTGCTTGTGGAGGTGGCGACATACTAATGGTGGTGATTTGCACCTGACAACAGTGTGCTTGACTTGTCGTTCAACCTCCTACGCTCAGTTCCCGATCGGCTAGAACATCTCACGTCTCTGGACACCGTTTACTTTGTACAAAACAAGATTTCCAAGATTACTGGCCTTAGCTATTCTGTCACGCTTAGAAGCTTGGAGCTTGGGGGGAATAGAATCCGGGTACGTGGCACACTTCGTCTGGCACCAATGCTTTCTCTGACTTGCCGGCAGAAAATACAAGGGTTAGATGCGTTGGTCAACCTTGAAGAACTATGGCTCGGAAAGAACAAGATTACGAAACTAGAGGGACTTGGCAACCTGAAAAAGCTCAAGATCCTCTCGCTGCAATCCAATCGCATAACGAAGCTCGAAAACCTGGAAGAATTGAAGGAGCTTGACCAGCTGTATTTGAGCCATAATGGCATTGAACGACTAGAGGGGCTAGACCATAACGTGAGCATGATCCTTGTCACCTTCTTTCTTGTTCTCCTTTCGGCCTTTCGATTGATATTTCCATCCGAAGATCAAATTGACTACTCTGGATGTGGGCAACAACTTCATCCCTGCCATAGAAAATATCGCCCACCTGACAAACCTACAGGAACTTTGGGTATGACTGGTTGACTGCCTACCCCACTTGATACGTCCGACTAATGTCACTCGAACAGATGAACGGCAACAAGATCCCAGATCTACTCGCGTTGGACAAGCAATTGTCCCATATCCAATCACTGAGGACACTATATCTTGAAGCTAACCCATGTCAGATGGCAGATATGACCGGATACCGCCGTAAGATCATGCTGGCATTGCCGCAGTTGACGCAGATAGACGCAACGTAAGTGTCGATCTCTCCACACACGTAGGATGGTTTGCTAAAGTCAGGTACAGATATGTACGAGGGTCATAGTTATCCATTGAAACACGGACATTGGTGTAAATGACGTTCTGATTGCCTATATCGGCCAGCCCCTTGTCCTCGTCCTTACTATTGACTTAACACACTCCCGGATTTGTTTCCAGTAGTTGTGAACTTCGAGCTTTCCGTCATCAAGTCCGAGGTTCGGAAAAGTCGGTGCGAAACCCGCTTCCCTGCCAAGGGCGAGCCCATGTGGTTCTGGGACTGGTTGAGTTCTTTGTATCCCATCCTCTGGCCAATTATGGAACCGTGAACCGGGGCCACGTGCTCCCGCTTTAATGAACCGGGCAGCTTCTGGCATCACGTACTTGATGGATGGCTCAGTGGTCTTGTCAGATTCACTCAATATCTTTGTCAAACCTAAGCACGAAGGCGCAAAGGCGCAAAGAAACCCGACTCAATCTGACAAGCTTCTGATTTGCAAGCAAAGAACCTTTCCAGAACCAACGTAGGCACGCGTCATGTTGATTTCATATACTACGAACTTTTTTAGGAGAACCCCCGATTGTGTACAAGCCGGTCATCTAAAAATGATCACTGACAGATCCGGATCGCACATCTCCAGGGCTGCGACAAGGACGGGGCATTCAACGACTCCTACTTTTAGCTCGTAGACCCGGGATCTTGGCCAGGTTCTAATGCGCGTCATGGGGTGTTAGATTGGCATAGTGCTATACGACCCGGAGAACACTGGAAGGTATATATGGGAATTGAGGTTGAGTTTCTTTCCTCTAGTGTATCCCACAACCACATCCTGCTACTCCTACTGGAGCTCGCAGGACACGTTTCTCCCTCTCTTCATCACATCCCCGGACTCTTCGAGCGGCGTGGTGCGCTGCCTTTCCCATCCGCAACTTTTATTTCGCGATCTTGTATTCAAACGGTTGAAGCACGGTCCCAAAGACGTATACTCCTGCACTCTCGGAGAGGGAATGCCGACACTCGCTGAGGAAAAGGTGACTCTGTAAGCTTTTTCCCACCGACGAGTGCATGCCCTGTGTAACACCCTTAATTACGCTTCGGCAGAACTGGCCCGGTCGTAAGTTCCCATTCTCGCTTCCCTTTAATTCTCAGACTTAATATTTTGTCCATAGTTCGTTGGGACGGTCCTCAATTGGTGCTTGCTCGGCACGCTGGTCTTACAAGTCTGTAAGCTTTGACCGTTTATCCTCTGTCCATTTAGAAACGGGAGTCTTAAAGTTCGTTGTTAGATATATATATCCTGACATACCCCGAGGACTCTCGACGTCTCAAATGCTTGGGTAGGTGGATTTGCGTTCCGCTTAGCCCAGGCCTTACATCTGAGTAGTTGCTGGATTATTTGCGCTTGAGCTGCTACAAACGGGGTTGATGATGGATTACTCATGGCGGATTCTCGTCTCTGGATGGGGGGATGCTTCAGTCGACCGCTTTCTCCCTTGGTCCGCGGCCAGTTTTCCAGCTCTGAGTGGCACAAGTATGTTGCGTTCTTCCTGTTGTGGAAGACGCCGCTAATCGCGGTTAACGTAAAGTCGCATTGATCGTCCAACTATTCTTTGCCTGGTATGTGTCCTGTGGTATAATTTGGACTCTCGGGGCTAACTGGGACCAATTTACCAGGAGGATATGGGTCCTTCAGGTGTCTATTAATTACCCGAGCTTGGCGAAGTCAATGTCGATTGTTATCGCCATGGTATGACCCTCAACTCTTTCATACTTTCGGTGACTCTGATCTAGGAGATATGGAATAGGTCGCATTGCTTCAAAGCGCTTCCGCAATCTATGGAGCGGTTGCCGTGTGTCGTCATCATTGTCGTATCATTCAAGTGATTTACCAGCATTTCAGTTCGGCATGACTAGTACATGGGAACGTGTGGCAGAACTGACCTGGATAGTGGAGGTTCGTCCCGCTATTGTCTCCTCGGTGTAACACCCTGATACTATATGGCTCCATCTAGATATGGCTTGGAGGCAGTCTTGCGTGCGACATCCTGATTGCAGTAACTATGATATCCATTGTACGTGTCATTTGGCTTTCAGTTTGAGCCACGACTTATGACCCGTCCGTCACAGTATGTGGAAGCGGGTCGTGGCTCGCCCTGGAGCCACACGGCTGCGATGGTCAACAAGCTTATAATTCATGCCATTGAAACTGGCGCAGTAACAGCGATAACGGCGTTGGTTGACCTGGTGTTGTTTGAGCTATACAAGGATACCAGTATACACCAAGCACCGTGAGTCTTCTGCAACCATCTTGCTGAGAGTGCGTCGAGCTCACCTCGGAGTTTCTAGGGCTTTGATATTAGGGAAGCTGTTAGTCATTCTCCGTTTTTCTTTCTCCATATTACCACTGACAACTTCGCAGGTATACCAATGCCCTAATGGTTTCCTTGAACGGGCGAAAGCGCAGACAAGATAGCATTAACCTAATGCAGCAGCAGAGTGCGCTGAGCCACATCCAGACGCAGTCGAGCCACACGGATGACTATGAGCTTACGATTCGGTCGAATTCTCCTCATCGACTAGAAGGGAGTAAAACAAAAGACGGGATTGTGATTCATGTGCCTGATTTCACCCACAATTCAGGTTTGAGTATTAAGGTAAGTCGGTCCTCCGCAAGCCATCCCACCCAACTAAAGCGTGTCTTAGCTTGGGAAGACACTGGACTCTCCTGTTTGAACGGCCGAGATAAGCCGTGATCTCATATGTGTTATAATATTGCCTTCGTGCTCGGAACAGACACGGAACAGGCACAGTCGCGAGAGGGGGGTGATGGCTTACGTTGCCTTCATACCTTGTTATGTACGGGGATCCAGAAAGCTTGCCACGAAGGCTGTTTGTGTTATATGTAAGCCCAAGGCATAGATGACGATCTAGTGGTGTGGACTTGTCCTTTCGGGTCACGGCCATTTGGGTGTGCTCATTATACTTACTATTCGTTCGTTATTCCGTTAATGTAGCTGTGTTACTTTAAATCTGACAAGTCTGGGTATACATTGGCAAGGTCCCGAACCTACGATATTTCTCATATAAGTAGCATAGTAACAGGACGTAGCGTTCAGCGCCTAATTAATTCATGTCTAACAGTATTCACCAATTTCCCTTTATTCTGGACCTATCTCTGTGCTTGAGTCTCTTCTCGCCACAGTTCTACTACATCAAGTCCGGAGTATGTGTCATTTTCTTCAAGGTACGTTATCGCACTCATATCTCTCGGCGGACGGATGACTCAAGCTGCCCCACAAACAAAAGCTCTCCACAGCATAAGCGAAGTGCTAAGGGTGTTATTACAGAAATTTGACTATTGCATCTTAGGAATAAATCTCTATACCTACGATGGAATGAAGTATGTGCAAAACTCCGGCACTACTTCACCAGACGTTTTCCGTTCTCCCCTCTATTCCTACTTTACAACCCTTCACTCAAGCTGGTAGTGCCTTTCCGGGTAGCATCGCCAATAGAAGGAACATTCCAGTACGTGTTTTCCATTGCCTGCCAGGCGGGCTCAAATATGAAGGAGATTGATACAGCCCATAAGGAAATGGATAGAACTTCAAGAGTATTACACCTGTAGTCGGTTCAATGAAATTCAGGCGGCAATCTCATGATGGTACGCTCAGAATCTGAACACCCGGATATCTTCCCAGAAATTAAAACCTTCCTCTGGGGCAGGGATATCGTCGGAAGGTAGTTAATGCCCTTCACGTGGTCCACGGATGCAGTACCCTATTTCGCCAAGATGACCGGTACTACAGACAAAGAAAGCAGTCCAGAGGGTCTGGAAAGACGGTCGAGATGGCTCGACTCGGATAATCTGAGGTGTCTGACATCACAGTCGGGCAAGGTTCTTCTAGGTTGGAAAAAGATCCGACTGTGCGCAGATTTGGTGGCGTTTCGAGTGCATGAGCCAAATATATCTCTTCAGTGCCGAATTCTGAGCCTCCTGATTCGTGGGAGCTTGAAAAAACTTCTGCCCATCGTCGGTGCTTTCCCGGATGGGAGGATCAGTCTCTGGTAAATCCTTCTTGTGGTGCTTTGGTCCCATATTGGGTCAATGCTCTATTCAAAGACATAACTTAGATTTTTGGATCAAGGACTACATCAGGTACCAGCAGAAGAATAATGAAAGTTATAAGCAGTTGATTACCTGAAAGGAAGTGAATGAAAGACGAGTAGTGACAGCAAGGTCACACATACGTGACTGACTTTCGGAATGATTCCCTGGTCTCACCCATGTCCCATACTGCCAAAGCCAAGGCGAAAGGTGTTAGCGCCAGCTCTTTCTTCGACCTCAAGGCAGAGCTATCAAAACAAGAAGCTGAATTCGCGAAAAACAAGGCAGCAGGGAAGAACACTCCGATAGTTGGCGGGGTTAAACGACCGGACAAGGTGGGCTGACGAATTACCATCCTACCGAACTCCACACTTGACCAAGATTATGATCACAGAAACCTACAATATGGGCTCGCCAGAACAAAGGTGTCAACTCGCGTGCTTCGAGGGATATACAGTTAGAAGAGGTCAGCAAGCCCACACTCGAGTCGGCCCGTGCGATTCTGGAGCGCAAGGCGAAGATATACGACAAGCTGCGGAGAGGAAAGTCTGGGGGATTGAGCGACAAGCAATATGATGCTCTGTTGGTGGATGTATGCATTCTATCTCGAATGGTGCTTATATGCGCACTGATTTAGATTCTCCAGTTTGATAGCAAGCCTATTGATTCGTACGAATCCGACAGCGACGACGTGGATGAGTCATTGACTCTCCCGAAGCCACCAGAGGACGATGATGACCCTATCATTGAATACGAAGACGAGTTTGGCCGCGTTAGGACTGCTCGTCGTTCAGAAGTGCCTCGAGAGCTTCTTCCGCGCAATGATCCCGACAACCAGGACTCTGATGAAGATCTGGTCATTCACAATCCAGTAAACCATTTTCCCACATACACGCCTTCAGAAGAACGCATTGCAGAAATTGCGAAGGAATATGCTGAGGAAAACAATCCGCTAAATGTGCACTACGACTCGACAAAAGAAGTACGAGCTAAAGGAGCTGGATTTTATCAGTTCTCCGCGGACGAGGAGACGAGAAGGAAACAGATGGAAGAACTGAAGGCTGTGCGACAGGAAACAGAGAAGACGAGAAAGGAAACGGGTGCTATGGACGTACTGCCTGGAGAGGTGGAAGGTATGCAAGAGACATCGACAAAAAGTCGGGCGATGGAGAAGAGGAAACGAGAGATTGAAGAGCGAAGGAAGATCTTGGAAGAGAAGAGGAAGAAGCCCAAAACCACCCCTACAGATGATGCCAAGAGTTCCACGCCTACCTCCATACCAGAAGTCCGAGTGGCCGAGATTGATCCATTCGCTGTGCTCGAATCTACAACTACCTACGTTCCAAAGCCGACGAAGAAGCCGGCGCAAAAGGCGGGTCTTAATCCTGACGCTGATGCGTTCCTTGCCCAGTTGGAGCAAGATTTCCTAAAGAACAAAAAGCCTTGATGAAGTGGTAGCCCAAATCCATTAATCCATTCGCTTCCAGATATAGTTCTAAAGTACAAGTGGGATCTACTTGGCACTTTTACGTGCTTCCTCAATCAAGCGTTCCGGACATCGCAACGAAAATGCGCCTCCAGCTTGCTCATAGACGACGTTCTCCTCTCCTCGCACTTTCAACCTGCCTTTCACTGGTTCCCTTCCTTTTAACACATCATCCATGAACGCTCTTGAATCTGCAAGAATCTGCATGGCCGGTCGAGCTACCGTCCGATGCCCTGCATTAACCAGGACTTCCTTGGCCTGGACACTGCTCCTCGTCCGAAGCTTCTCATTTATCTCTGCGACGAATGCCATCAAGTAATCCACCGATTCGAGCCATGCCGTTATTGAACCCTCCGTAGGGAAGATGATAGGTTCATACTCATAGAGACTGTCGCCCACGTAAAGCATCGTTTCGCCTGCATCATACACCGCAAGCTCATCTGGTGTATGACCCGGCGTATGGAGGATAGTGATGTTGAGAGGGACGTAGGGATGTGTCGGCGAGGTGACAATATATCCATGTGGGACAAGCCTGGGGGCATACTTGGGAGTCCTGATGTGCAATGCATTGCAGAGGGAATGCTCGGGAAGCTTCGAAGGTGATAGGAAGGCCTTGGAATGTGCTGAGGCCAGGATGACCGAGTCATCACTGAAATACTGGATCAGAACGAGGTTTTTGGATGTTCTCATTACACCCACAAGTCTTCAATACCCACTGTTGCGATTGTGTATCAGTTTCCAGTCAAGTTCATTCAACTCCAAACGGCGTACAGATATGATCGTAGTGACAATGCGTTGTAATGACTACGTATTTCATTTTTCCTCCTTCATTCAATGGCCGCCCGTCATTGTCTGCGACGTCAATGGACTCGATAAACTTGCGCAGATTTGTCACCTCAACGTCGGGGTCGGAAGATTTTCCGCCAGTCCCAGTATCTATGACGAGAATGGTATTGACTGAAGGTAGGAGTTTGACATAGATGTGAGGGTGCTCAGAGAATATATCGTTGTATTCTTTGACGAGAAACGTGGAGGGTGTGAGACGAGTTGCTCGAAATGCAGATTTTGTCATAGGTTGATGTAGTAAAGAGCTTGGGCCGCGGAAATGGGGCAGAAGGTGAAAGAGAAAGGTCGGAGGGGACGACCAGAGGAAGGAGATGGTGAGAACGAAGGTGCAAGTAAGTAGTTTCAACCAGGTGGCTGTCAAAATGGTGTGCATCTGCAGAGAAGGAAATGTGTACTACATGGAATCGTTGCATCCTCAACGTATAAATATTGCTGTCAAATGGCCATGCGGCCGGCAGCAGGCATTAATACGCAGCTGAAGTACTTCGTACTATTGTGATTCGGTGCCCTCCCCCCCATTTTAACCCTAGTGCTCTTGCCTCGATAATCAAAGAATGCAGCAGCATCTTCCGCACCTGGGACTGGTGCAACACGTCAACTGACCCAAGTCAACCACCAGACACTGGGGGGATGACGGCGACTTCTTCTCCACCTCTCAGAACCACAGAGCTTGGATCGTCGACCATCTCTGCGTCGACGCTCCATTGGCTCGTTTGCAGGACCTTGGCGAGATCCGTGATTGGGTATCGTGATGTAAGTAGGTCACTGAGGGAGGATAGGGGGAGGCCGACGGATGGGATGGTTATTTGCTCGCTCGTTCTGCCTGTGGCTGTTGATGCCGCCGCAAAGTAGAGGATGGTGATTTCGGGCTTAGGTGCAGACATGCTGGATGTGCGATAACGGCGATGCCAGAGAGCGGAGCGCTGCAGATGACAGAAATGAGGATAATATGATAATGAGATTAAGATCATATTAATCATTATCGGATAAACACAATGCGATAACATCTGACCCCGAAACAAATACGTCTAGACAGAAATTAGGTTGATAAAATAGCTATAATTTAAACACCGTTGCGCTGGATGCCTTTACTCAGGCAGCGCAATTCCGCCGTCCACCAGATAGGTTTGGTCGTCTTGATCCAAACGACGTCTTCGTCAGGCACGAGGTGGTTAGAAGTCGAGACGAGACCATCAAAGGATGATGGGTAGTCCGTCAAATTCCAACGGAGCCCATTTGTGGATAAAATGGTCTCGTCGATGCCGACAGGAAGGAGGCCGCAAGTTTGGCCTAGAAGCGTGTGGTCGATGTGGATGTAGTGTTCGCCCTGGACCACCCCCATCAGAAAGTCAGATAATAAAATCAGTACACTCCTGAATCACACCGTTTTGGTGAGGAAGACGCACAGAGTCTAATACCCAACCTACGTTATCGTCCGTTACTGCATACACCCTTTTTCGGGTCTTGCGGAGTTTGTGCAGGTAGGAAAGGGTATGGATTGTCTGGTCGAGACGGCCTGCAAGTCCGCCGAGGATGATGATGTCGTATTGGTGTGGCGAGTCTGCGTCGGGGGAATTCGTTCTTCCTTCGTCTTGTTCTTTGAGTTGGAGGGCGTGAACACATTTCATGAGATCTGTGGAGTTTTGGTCGTGGTCTTCTACTATTGGTATACCCTAGGGAGTAGTTAGGAGAGGATATTCGTTTTATATGATCTCGAGGAAGAAGAGGCGTACATGGCGTGCATAGTATTCCCTCACATCGCAGCGTATGGAGTCCAAGTCCCCCTTAATTAAGTCGGGGAGGTACCTGAGAAAAGAAGCCCAGCATGAGACTCAGCTATTTTCACCGAAGGACTCGCAACGCACAGCTGAGGGTCAACATGCAGGCTTGTCAACAGATCATACAGGCGATTCGCACCTCCGTCAGCACAGTAGTGCCACACGGATGAGTTCCATACACGTTGGAGGAGTGAAAAGGAGAAGGGCTGGTTGAGGATGATAAGTGCATAATCGTGTTTCGGGGAGCATCCACAGGAACAACGAGAAGCAGAGTCGGATTTAGGAGTGGAGGCGGAATAGGAAAGGTCAAGGAAGTCTACGTTCCAGCTCGTCATGGACTGAATAAATATGTAGAATTCACGACACTAGGCGGAAGAAAGGAGCTGCTGACTGGGTTCACGGCTGCACTCCTCATACGGCTCGCTTGAGCTTACGCCATCGATGACAGATGATGAGGAACCGACCTTATTGGACCAAACAGGGTCTGTCATCTAGCTGCAAACTAACTATGCAGAACAGTGGTTATCGTGGTCCACCGAGACACAAGAGAATGGTTCCCAATGCGAGTACTTATAATACATAGCCGTGAACGTCAACGTAAGGCCATCGTTATCACCGATTGACTGTGTGACCAAAAGAAAAACCCAGGAAGTAGAGTGAATACTGAAACAAGTCCCTCAAGAGCCTTGGTTCCGTCTCGACCACGTCGAAAAGCTGAGTGCGCCGACAACACCAACCACAAGCAAAGCCGTTCCGGCCCCAAGCAACCCAGGAATATAATAATACCAAGCCCCATCAACGTCATCTACATCCTGACTCTTCTTCTTCACCACACTCGCAGCCAATTGCTCCTCCTTCGCCTTCTTCCTCCTCCTCACAAGCGGTGGTTCCGCATCCGTATGCGACGACTCTCGCGATTCAACACTCTCTGGCGTCGACACGCCCAAATCCATTGACGGCATTTCCAACTCTACGTTACCGGTACCTCGAATGTCGCTTTCTTGTGGTAAAGCAGGTATATCCAAGTCAGGTTGCAGCTGCCGTGCGCGGTCAAAGTATTTGCCCGCAGCTTCTCGATCCCGTTTCCAGGCTTCTGTGCCACTTTCGCCTACTTGGGATTGCAGGGGCATCCGGATGGAGGATAAGCTCGAGTAGGAAGAGGAGAGGAGAGTAGAAGCTGCTCCTTCTAAGTGAAGCAGGCCCGCTTCTAGGTACAATTGTGCTAAACCCCGAGATCCGCCTATACACTGGAGATAGTAGGGTGTTGTACCTCGAGGCGCTGGTTCCTCAGGTAGCGAATCAAAGTCGTAGGAACCGGAAAGGGGAAGGTAGTGAGAAACGAGGCGCATGGTAGCGGAGGGGATATGAGCCTGGTGCCATGCACGGCTTTCCTACATTCAGCACAATTCACACAATTCACGACTAGACCGAAAACTTACAGGAAGTACTCAAACGCCTCATCTCTGTCCTTCCTAATATCAAACAACTCCAACCCAATCAAAGCTAAACTCGTCGGGTCCATGTTATACTGATGCTCAAGCTCATGACTATGCTTGAACACAGCCGAGTTCGCCAAATGCGGTGCAAGCGTCTCTGCAGCTGGACCAACAATCAACGAAGGCCAAATGATCGACTGCTCCTTTTCCAAATGCAACGTCAACAGCCTTCCCGAATTTGGACCATGTAATGACTCCAGCGATGAATAGCTCGATGCCATACTACCAAAGGCAACGGTATGCCCTTGCGTTGTAGTAGTATGGGCCGGTTGCCCACTGACAAGTCCATGTCCAGGCGACACCGACCTCGAAGCAGCTGCGGAGTTAGCGTTTGTCCCATTTCGATTCCGGCGGTTCAAGTGCCTGAAGAGTCTATCATCTGCAGATGAGAGACTAGGCGAGGATAAGCTCGGAGATGTAGAAGTGACGTCGTCCGCGTCTGACACTTGGCCACTCTCGAGTGACGCGGCAAAACTGCTCGAAATATCGGGATCGGAGATGTACGCATAAGAAGAGTGGGAATGCGTCGACGCTGTTGAGGTCGTAGATGTCGTTCGTTCTCTTGCAGAGAGTCGTGAACTCCGTGGCTCGAGCTGCCACACTGAGGTTGCTGTGTTGACAGTGCTGTAGAGGCGACCCTGGCACAAAGGGAGGTCGGGTGTTAGAACAAAGCCCCATTATGGTCTTTCATGCGACACACTTTGATTGTCGGTGGATGCCCCTTTACACCTACGACCAGATAGTTGCGGTCGATGATTACCTAGAAGCACACAGAAGTAGAAAGTTAGTGACATAGTATGCCTGGATCGCGAGGTTCGGAGTCGGTCACGCACAGACAAGTCGTCCTCCTGGGTATTATACGGTACCATGATGAGCACTGTCGCCTGACATTTTACCATCCCACATAAGACTTGCGGATCTCTCGAGACATACACCGATAGAAGTATTTACCTGATCATGCGACTTTGGGGTAATTAGGAGTCAGACTCTTTGCCTTCCGGTGGAGTTCAACAAGAGCGGAGACGTACCTGGTGCCATGAGTAGGAGTAGTAAGGTCTCTCGTTGTATCTGTCCATGGGGATTGTGTTGGGAGATGACAAGGAAGCTGGGTCGAAATGTGACCAGTCGGCGCTTGCGAGTGCAGGAGGCGACACTCACACACGTGCCCATTAATCAGCGCTTGTTCTTCTGTCACAACGTCAATTCAATTCATTCATCCCAGGTGCTCTGCGTTTCATCCCATCCAAAAACAAAAACAAGCAGTGCGCGAAAGCTATTTCAGAACCAAGAAATCTGAAAGGAAAGACGTATACTATGCAGTAGTAGTAGTTAAAATGCGAACGTAAAGTGAAGATGTAAAGCGACATATATAAACACGGAATTCGTCGACTATCCCGCCCTCGACCCAGTAAGACTTCCCGGCAAATTCACCTGCGAATCCGACTTGAGCGCACTGGCAATCTTTCTGATCCTATCCTTCTCTGCCTCCATATGCTGAACAACCATCCCATCAAACCTCTTCAATGCCTCTGGCCTTCGGTCATGCTGCGATGAGGAAGCAGACGGCAGTGGCACCTGACCTGCAGTCGCCGGCCGACGCTTCTCTGCACCTTCCGTACTCTGCCCCGCAATAACGCTCGGAACAGCCGGACTCGTCATCACAATAGCACTCCTGGCAGCAGCAGCAGCAGCAACACCAACACCTTTCGTCAACGAATTTATCTCTCTACCCTGTGCCTGCGTGAGTAGTGTCGTAATCTCGCTTCCGTGTCCAAGGTCACTCTTCCTCTCAGAGAAGAACGGTGTTTTTGCCGGTGTATACCCCAACGCCTTTGTTGAATCCACAACTCCGATCGGTAACGTCCTCAACCGCTCAGTCGGGGCTCTCCCGACATATGGCGTCGAGAAGTTGCCCAAACGCATAAACGAACTCGGCTTGATAGGGCTAATAGCCACAGCTGAATTTGCCCGGGTACGGGGATCGAGAATGGGTGGGCGCGGGGATTGTGTCAGGGGCCGTGGTGACTGTGTAAGATTCTCTTCTTCGTCTTCATCTTCACTGTCATCTGAGGATTCCAAATCATCCAGGGCATTAGGTTGTTCCTGGATGGTATCAAAGAACGACGTGGGTGAGGAGGGTGCTGGTGAATGTATCGCAACTTCGGCTCTATCTGCGGGTATCTCTAGAGTTAATGGTATGGTATTGGCGTCTCTGCGACGTAATGACGAAGCATAAGGATGTTGACCCCCTTTCGGCGGTGACGGTGAGCTGATTTGAATTCTAGGTTCCGCAGCGGCACCTCTACCGAGTGCGGAACTAGGGTAATTGAACGATGAAGAACGAGGTGGTGGTCGGAGGGCAATGTGAGCGATTGAGGTGGACGGCTGCGGAGGTGGGGACGCCAAAGTAGAACGTGTCCGTGTTTCTTCTTCCGTAGACAGATGCTCTATACTGTTACGATGAATGGAAGAGGTAGTCGAGCGATCTCCAGGCTGGTTTAGCGCTTCTTGGAAAGCAGAAGTGGTAGGTGACAACGAAGTTTGAGAATAAGACGAGATCGAGGGTCTGTTGCCCAAGGCCGACAATCTTGGAGACCCTCTCGGAATCCGTTCATCGACATCGTCCAAGTGCAACTGCGAAGAAAAGGCACTCGATCCCGAGGGCACCTCCCTACTTGTCTCATAAGACTGTGACAACACCGTCATCTGTGAGGATCGTCGAGTCGTGGGCAGGGGCGGTGGGGGAGGCGTCATCACAAGTTGTTGCCGCATAGATTCATACGTCTCCGAAAGCATTGGCGTAGACATCGATCTACGCAACCTCGACTTGGAGGAACGTTCGGAAGCAGGCGTCTCTCCACCAATGCTGTGTTGCTGAAGATCGGTCTGAGATACCGAATATGCCGCATTGAAGATCTGTCTTCGGGGGGCTGGCGTGAGTGGTGTGGGGTTGCCAACTGGCGTTATCGCCCGCGCAGGCAGATAGCTCGAACGTCTCGAATCATTCGATTCAGGAGTTGCAAGAAATTTACTCGCCGATTTGGCCGTTGACGGCCGGCTCTGTTGAGATTTCCGAATCGAATCGTTCTTGTTGGCATTGTTCTCTTGCGGCGCACCATCCACCTCGAGACTAGTCTGCGGATCTGCGATCCGCTGCTGTAACCTCTTCGCTCGTGTGCCAGGTGTCGTACTCCTGGATGACTCCCCATTAGCCCGCGGTGACGCAAGCATAGGAGTAGAAGTACCGGCAACATGCGAAAACGTCGAATCCTCTGGGGTATGATCCAATGAATGGTGAACAGCCTCCCGCAACAACGCCTTTCTCCAATGGTCATCTGTCTCGTATGATGACATGTTTGGACTATTAGGTGGTAGCCGGTCTGCAAGAATAGCTGCTCCGACAGATTCTTGGACTCCCAAACCATGTAGCGCCGACGCTTGCACCGCGAATGGATAATTAGAAGCAGGGAGAGGAATGTCCACCGCATCTGTAGGGTCAATCACATCACCCACATCCTGCGTCTGTGGAGGTGGTAGTGGCGGTTGCCTTCCCTTTTCAGGCCCTTGGTCCCGCCTCGCATTCCGCGTTTTCATCTCTTGCTCAGCCTGCTTTGCAGCCACCGCGATATTGTTCATCCGCTCTCTCACAACGACGACCCGCCCGCGATCAATATTGCCATTCATCGGATGGGCCGAAAGATGTAGAGCCTGTGGGTAACGGGGCTGTGTATGTAGCGCGTATGAAGCTGAGGTCGAGTCCGACGTGGTCCTAAGAATAGGGCCTGCACCGAATCCAGGAGCCACTGGCGTTGTGGGCTTGGGCTTGGATTTTCCGACACGGAAAATATCCAAGAACGTCGGCACAGAAGGTTTCTGGGGTTTCTTAGCGTTCATCGAGGTAGCAAAGTCCTCTGGCGACGGCTTCATATGCGCTGGAGGCAAGAAGTAGTTGTTGTTCACTAGAAGTCGAAGTCGATAAGCTACATCATCTCCGTCGTATGCTTGCATCTCGTCTTCCTCCTCGGTGAGCAACGATATATCCAGCTGCTGGAGGTTTTCGTCGTCCGCTGTCGTGCGGGGAGAGGCAGGAGATGTTGGACCAGAAGTAGTTGACGTGGATGGGGGATAAAACGAAGAGCGGGTGCTGGATTCGTGTGTAGAAAATGAAGCGCGTGCGTTGGGAGTAAGCTTAGGATCTCGCGAAAATGCAGAGAAGGCAGGGTTATATGAAGTTTCTATGGAAGCAAGCTGAGAGGCTTGCCTCGCCGCCTTGGACTATAGGGGGATGCAACCATCAACACGCGCTCTGTAAGAACTGGATACGAAATGAAAAATCCGACGTACCAGCTTGGGCGACATCGGAGATTGTTGTGGGAGAGTAGCCACGAGTGTTACTTCACCAGGGGCAGAGTCGGCTTCCTGTGAAGTCAGACTCCTGCTACTCGTGGCGACATTTAGGGAACAGGGAGGAGGAAGGAGGGTATCCGATATTTGAGGGGGGGTATCTGGGTGTTTGATAGGGTGTTTGTCGGCGAAGGGAAGGTCTGGGACAGGACTTGGTGGTTGTTCTTGAGGGCGCATTACAGAGGATCCAGTCACCGTTTTCGAGCGTGTTCTTATGCGGGAGCGTCGCGTTAGACTGGTGCCACTTACGCTACTGGAGTTGCTGGCGACCGAGCGGACAGAATTAGGGCGACTGAGGTGGGGCGTGCTCACTGTTGGCAACGATGAGGAGGACATGTTGAGGGCACCATGAGAATGGTTAGACCGTCAACTGAACGCCTTGGTATCAATTTTGGAGTAGTCCAGTTTTTTGACATCTGACTGCGATTTACGTAATTCCACATGTGAACTCGTTCTCTTCCTCTTCCACATCCACATAATGTCCGCTATTCTCGACAATATCATCCCTCGTGAGTCCCCTGTGTCGTATGCAGTTTTCATCAACTTTATGCGTCCGATAACAGTCCTTCCTCCCTCCCTCCTTGGAAAATGGCAACTCCTTGTAGCCACCACAGCAGTGTTAAACACCGTCCAGACCTTCATGACACTCCAACTCACCCGTAGAATCTACAATAATGATCCCTCTACATCAGGTACGCGTCATTTCTCCACAAGACGCGAAGACCACTCATCCTTTCACCAGTGACCGCCCTCCAAGCCCGTACCTTTGGTGTTTGGACCCTGACCTCGGCAGTCGTGCGATTTTATGCCGCGTTCCACATCCACGAGAAAGCGTGCGTTCGGACCGAGGCAGCCTACATTCCAAGAACCCAATGGCTGATGAGCATTTCCGAATCTAGGATTTATGACATGGCCTTGTTCACATACCTCATCGCTTTCGGCCACTTTTCAACAGAGTTGTTCGTCTTCAGGACGGCAAGAATCAACCCTGGTGTCCTCAGCCCAGTATTTGTATCTAGTGAGTTCTAGTCCCTTTCAATTTGCGCCGACGTCAGACACGATTGCTGAAACAAATGATCTCGCCAATTCTGTCAACGCCCATCCAACCAGCATTATCTTTGATTTGGATGCTCAATCAATATGACTTTTACGTGCGATCATGAAAACAAATCACCATTGTTTGCTTGCCGTCGCTAATCTATGTCAGTTCAGCGTCGCTTTCATCGTAGATTCTTTCCGCCTAACTCGATTATTCATGCTCTAAACCTCCCAACCGGAATCTGCACCGGTACATCATACGCCAAATTGAAGCTTAATTTTGACTGGCACCGAAGTCTATACACCAACTGGTTCTCTTGATGCGTCTTCTGTGCTATAATTAATTGCACCACAGTCACACTCGGATACTCGGGACCTGTTGAGTACACACACGTCCCGTGCGACCATCTTTGAAGAGAAACATTGTTTCACGGCAGTTTGAGCAAATTCCGTAGAGCCGTGAATCAGACTTTGGAGCACCGAGGGTCTTCACAACGTCGTCGTAAGATGCAGACTAATTCGACTCCGAACTGGGTTCCCACCTAGAGGGAGGGGTCCATGTCAAGGAATACTAGAAATCACCGAGATAAAATTTGCACCTCGATTCTGTGGCAACAGCTTATTTCTTTTTCTCTCTGTTTCTGGCACTTGCCTATAGTCTCTGTAAGCAACGTGTCCTATCGGCTTGCACAATTGTCATGGTATCTCACGGCGTGAAATTACTGTAAGTATGGTAAGCTTACAACCTCCACGTGCACTGATAATTATAGAGAAGTATATATGGGTATATAACTCTCATTCCGCCTTTTACCATCCCTTTCATCTTGTACTTCGATATGCATATCCTGCTTCCCCACGTATAGACGATTGGGACTACCCCTCTTGTGTGTGATAGTAAGTCCTAATCATACGTTGTCTTTTGCGAGCCTACAGGCTTTCAGTTACAGAGAATATGAATTGTACATTCACCTTCTTGTCCCATAGATATCACAGTGTGGACGACTCTGGCAACCGCAGAGGAATGTTTTGCGCTCTCTATTCCTGACCCGATTCCGATTTCGACTCTGAACCAGGGGGAATGATCGTACACAAGGATAAGACCGCACTAAGCATTTATAGCACAGTGTTGAGCTGGATCATCCGGAGGGTGTTTGTCCGCGTGCTACGTCGAGTCGTCGATTCCATTGGCCGGGGCTCGAACACATGGTGAATAGAGAGCTCAGCATGGTGTTGCGGGTGAATCCAATGTCGTGGGAGCGGGGAGCGGACAGTGGTCCCGTCGTTGTACAGTATAATCTCTGTCTGCCTTGAGTAGGAAACCAGTGAACCACACCAACATGCAGGACTCTTCAAATGAAAAGCTCCAAAAGTCTACATATTCGTTTCATCCGGCGCTTATGCTCTGTCAGCCATAGAGCCCCAGATATTGATTGACAAATGAGTCGAAAGCAAGTCTGAGTAAGCCTGCGACAGTGCTGCCCGGGTGAATAACTTTTAGGTCATCGGTCTGCCGGAGGCTGGACGTTCAACTACCGCCGGCCGGCACCACTCGATCTGTTTTTGGCTCACCTGCTCAGTAAGTGCTAACTCACTCTGAAGGTATGTAGGGGGAAAACTCCCTCAGTGAATACCATACACTCTTACAGTTTCGCCCTTTCTACGTCTACTCTATGTGTACAATAAACACATAGCCCCGAGTGTTTATTAACGCACCCCAACAACTCCTTTCCCTGTAACCCAGAGTCACTGGCACCTTTCGTTTGAAATGACATAAAATAGGAGGTTGATTTACCATTCGCCACAACGACTCGGTTGCGATCGAAGAGTTATCGCTAAGCGTAGATCAGAAACCCGTAGACCTGCTGAATGTCATGTTAACTGTAGAAGTTCAACCCACATCCTGGCTCGGACAACTCCAAACCCTCGCAGAATGCCATTGGGAAACGTGCACGTCCACGGTTACCTCATTGACTATTCCGCACTGACGTTAGGTTTAAATACAAAGTGGAGCTTGCTAGCACGGTAGTCCGCCCGCAGCATCCTATTCTTCCTACTCTCGGTTCGTCTAGATCGTCTTGAAACCTTACTCTTACTCGGGCGTACTTTCCATCGTACATTCTTCCCTCAAGTCACTATTCGTTACCCTCATTCCAGTGCTCCTGGGTACATGCTTCTTCTCTGAGGATTCAGGTGCCAAGGACAAAGCTTCGGACATAGCCACTTGTCATGAAGGTTTCGTCTGTGACTCAAGAAAATATTTGAACCCTGGCTAGTCAATCTACAGTTAATTTTTTATCTTTGCAGGAGCCTCACCGCTCGTCATACCTTAAGCATAGAATTTCCGCGTGGTTTGAAATCCTATCACCTAAGTTGCTGCAATTGTCGGGAAACCGACGGTTGCACCCTTCAACCCATCCCAGTTTAGTTTATTTGCATCTTGGGAATGTCTTCCTTTTCAGCACGTCCGCCAGTCTCAATTTGTCTTGGTACTCTCTAACGGTTATGACTATCAATTCTGTCACACGGGGCCAAAGTCATGCGGAACGCCTCAGATCACTTCGTACACCTTCGGATCTTAAGTGCACACAGAAAGTTTAGCAGCGGACTTATTAATGTCCTCGGCACCAACTTCTGATCAGTGCTGGTGGGTGGCCGACCCCGTCTTCTCTATTGCTTTGGGGACTCCGGCACAAACAGATTCCGATCCTTCTGGAACGCTGAAGTCGTGTCGTGCTCTTGCATAAATGTATACCCTATAATTCATCCCATCCGCAGTTGTCCCAACCTGAGGCGGATGGGAAGACACTTCTGTCCTTTTTCGATCGAACTAGGATGGTCTTCCTCATAACGAGACTACACACAACATGACCATTATCCCTGCATCACGAATTGCACCCCGTTATGTCGAATATCGTATAAGATAGGCATACACCTCTCTCTCGACGCGCCTCTACTAAAAGACGTACCGCAGATACCAGCATACCTATATGGGATGATGCTGAATTGCGCCAGAACTTAGCCGCAACTCGTCAGAGACAAAAATTAGATAGCATCATATATGACGAAGTTGACGATTAATGATCTCCCGTGGCCCGAGGGATTGTTGAGCTGGAGGCCATAACTTTGGACACTCATGGACAACAGGCACCCCATTCGAACTAGTAGCCGTTTCGCAAGGGCAGTCACGTAACCTGACTACCTGCCAACCCCCTTGTCCTTGTAA
Source organism: Podaxis rugospora (assembly GCA_018524415.1). NCBI lineage: Eukaryota > Fungi > Basidiomycota > Agaricomycetes > Agaricales > Agaricaceae > Podaxis > Podaxis rugospora. Next base: position 193,933 of record JAEUWL010000468.1, on the reverse strand, counting down.
AGTCATTATGTCGCAGTGCGAGTCATGGTCTGGTGGCTTTTTTTGCCTATGTGCGATCATGAAGCGTGTTTCCGTCTTTCGGAGCCTGATATTCTATCTATGCATGAACTATGCACGATGCTTGACAAACCTGACAGTTCGAATTCGTGGCTCTTCTGCTTCTCCCCGCCCCAATTTAATGACCCTGCTACCGCATCCTTCACACCCCCGCGGTCCAAGGATATCCTTTATTATTTCTGTACCCTCTTATTCCGGGATTCAATTCAGGATGCTATTTTTGGCGGTTGCCTGGTCTCTGAAGAACCCCCCGCAACACAGCTTCGCGATCGGCTCATGACCAAGTGACGTTATACTTGTTCAGACCGGCGACAGTGCAGGTCTGAGACGGGGAATTCCGATCTCGATGTTGTCCATATTCCATTTTCAAATTCAACGTCAATTACAATGCACTACATTCGAAGTTGACATTACTCCTCCACAGGCCCAGATAGACGCTGTCCCGTATTACTCTGTAGATACAGTGCAAAACACGTGAAGCGCAGCTTTTCCATCGTAAACGTGGGCCAAATTCTGCAATGTTCACGACGTTAACTGTCTGGTGACTTCCCGATGGCATCAATGTCGGCAGGAGTTTATCACCTCCGCCCATACCATCAAACTGAGTGTAAGAACTAAGCTCAATTACGTCTGAAACATCGAACGAATGCGATTTTGGATTATGATTCAATAAGGCTTTGTTCAATCTGAGGGTAGTACTCATACCACTGATTTATGCTAGATTGTCTCTGGTGGCGTGCTCACGCTAAAGAAAACCTGGTTGTCCAATGATGGGACGGTGCCAAGGCGAATCGGGGGTTCACATCCTAGAGAATCTGATTAGGGGGTGTGATTATCATTTCGTTAGAGGCGGGTCCTCATCGATCATCTGGGGTTCTCGGTTGTCTCCTGAAATGACCTGGGAAGTACTGCGATGCTCGTGGAAACTCGACTTAAATTCCCTGTCAGACTTAAATGGATCTTTGTCGTAAAAATATATAGGCTTCTGTACACAGGTGCAGTCGCTGGGAGAATCTGGGGAATATACGTATGTGCATTAGAAGAGAAAAGGGCCGAAGGGGAAGCTGGGTTACTGTTACGTTGTACTTTTGACACACTGGGAAAAATAGCTGTGCCAATTTCTAGCCGTGTCGTAGTTCTTCGGCATGTTCTTTATAGTTCCAGCCACCGTAATACCCATTATTATTATTAGTAGTTTCCTTCCAAATTCTGCGAACTTCGTTCCAAGTTACGAGTTCTCTGGCTCACTATACGATTGATATGAATAGACCACAGGATACGTAACACATGTAGTACACAGGCTCTTCCGAACATAGTAAGAATAGCACCAGCCTAAGCTCCACATGGTTGGTCGCCACCGATCCCAGTGACGGTGCACATGATGCGTGTAGCGTGGTGTAAATGTCCTAAGCATATCTTGAAAGCTTGTAGGTTCTATGATCCTGCCGTCCATAACGTGTGTATCTTCCGTCTCGGTCGTTGTAGCCCCCCTCCACATAACATACCGAATGGGGCCGAAGCCGGATAGGAGGAATAACAGAGGACCGGTTATGGTGGGTCCTGCTATTGTTACCAGGTTTTGCCGAATACAATATTGTCGAACATCGTCGTTGAACAGTCAGCCGGGTTGGGCAAGCGGGCGAACACGAGATCGCATGGAATGTAATGAAGATGAGAAGCCTGCAATAAAAATACGACTGAAACTTTGATGCTGGTTCGTGGCATCGGTGTCGGTGGATGTTGGGCTATTAGAATATCCCAATTGTGGGGTTGTTTCGACATATCAGCGATGCTATGATGCCCCTCGGGCGAAAATTCTAGAAAGGCGAGATCCTGGGGAGGTGCTCCATCACCGGTTTCGAAGCCGCACTCGGATCCTCAGCGGGTGTTTATACGATCTGCGGCCAACTACCTTTGCACGCCTCGGGGCGACCCTATCATGGAAATTGAGGCAAGTCCATGGCGAGAGGAGGTTTAGATCAGGTGAACACCGCGAGCAAAGAGGAAAGCGTCATGAGTTCTGATCCTAGGCGTAGATGTCTTGTCAGTTACTGGAGGATTCCGTACTTCGGCATGCCGGAATCTAAATGAAGGTCTGTGACCTTGACGTTGGAAGGTCTTCATCAATTCGCTGAGGAAGAAGCACCATTTCCCAGCGCGGGGTCGCAACATGGCTGGTCAAGTATTCGGGAGATGGAGGTCGGGATGGCGCAAAAGAGACGAAATATTAACGGGGTCTCTTTTGGTAGTGGCTAAGCGGTTGATCATCAGTTGGTGCTGCATTGGCAGTCGCTTTTGGGGATTTTGGAGATGGTCAGATGACGGGAACGGAGTTGCTTTTGGTCGTGTTATGTCCGCCCTGGAATATGATGCGAGGTTGTCGTCAGTAGTCACCGTCATTTGCTCAGGAGTCCACATGTGGTTTAAGTTGTTGTATGAATCGAGGGTAATATTATATGGTTTATAATTGCTCTCGTCCAGTGTGACGGGTTGCCCGATCTGCTGGAGAGGTGGGAAGCAAGATCCGCGGGTCCCCAGGCTCGAGGGTTTTGAAGTCTTCGAAGGTTTCACTTGCAAAGTCTTTGGGATCGTTATTGAAGAGGGGCTTCCGAAGCTGGTTTATGGCTCGGCTCGTGGCAGAAGGAAATAGTGTGTCTTGAGGGTGCAGAAAGACTGGAGGCCAGCGGGGACAATTGATTCACAGGGTAAGTGCACAAATGTGAGGTGTAAGGAGGCTCGTTCAATGGGGTGTATTGAAATTTCAGGTCTTGGAGCAGATGGACATAAAGAGAAATATGACGAACATTCGATGGAACAAGGCCGGATCATAGGGTTGGGAGATGTTTGAAATTCTGAAAAATTGCGCCAGGTCTAGCTTTGGACACGCGATATAGGGGCACTAGGACGTTGAGTAGGGACCGGTGGGATGTAGATCGGTGTCGGCCCTGGTTGGTCAAGATGGATGGTACAGGTTACAGAAAAGATGGAAAGAACGGGCCGATATTTTCCGGAGGAGAGATTGAGAGATGGAGACTGAAAAAGAACAGAGAAGGCTAATGAGAAGGGAGATGGAAAAGGGCAGAGTGACGGGGTTCGCGAAGACACCGTCAGATCCGGTGGATAACCTGCCGTGTAAGCGCCGAGAAACGCAATGCCCCTTGTTTCGTTTATTTCTCCGCACTAACATTCCTCTGCCGCGTGATGCATTACAAAACGCCCATCCCTATAAAAACCCTTCATCCATTCTCTCACTATTCCTTCGACCGCACCATCACCCACAAACCCTATCCACCCATTTATCAGTTGAATGTCTACCACTACTGCCTTCATTGAATACAACTACCCTCCCGAGCTCCTCGATGCCATTTGCTCCCAGATTTACCTTGCGGGACTTCCCCCCTTCGAGACCTCACTCGACCCTCTCGTGGTCACTGCCAGTGGCGTCCCCACTGCTCACCCTTCCTCTACCCCTCCAGCCTATTGGCCCGAACCCGTCGTTCGTTGCACTCTCGCAAACCTCTGCCTCGTAAACCATGCGTGGTATAACGCTGCAAAGCCCTGGCTGTGGAGGCGGTGAGTCATACTTCTATCAAGTCTCCTGGACTTTTTATTTAGCCTATACTTTAGAGTTGAAGTTCGTCTTCCTCGTACTTGGCTCTCGCTTGTCGAAGAGATTGCTTGGAACTATGAGGAGGAAACCGTTGACTCCGTGATGGGGAAAACTATTCAAGCTGCTGCCAGGGCCGCAGCTGGTGCTTCCACTTTTGCTTCTGATAAAGATGCAGCACAGAAGCTGGAAGCAAGTCTTTTGGACACCCTTGAACTCCCTGACGGTGCCATTTCACCTGATTTGCTTTCACCCGTTCCTTCTCGTGATCCCAGCCCAAAGCGCATCCGACCCAAGAGCAAGTCTCCCGCACGATGGAAGATTTTGCGTTCAATTAATGACGCAATTCAGGATGTCTTGGATAGAAGGGCACCGGGTGTATATGGTAAGTCCTCTGCCCACTCAGAATTTTTGCGGACGTTCAACCTTCGTTTAGTACCTACCCCCAAGGATCCTCGTCCAGGTCGCCATGTGCAACATCTTGACTTCAATCACTTCCGTACCATCGGAATGCGTCGCTCGGTGGAGGAGGGTGTAAACAGTCGGTTCGTGACGGGTGATCGCGTTGAGGCAATCTTGAAGGTGCGGTCATTGGGTGCCGATCTAGTTAACGTCTGATTTACTCATGGCTACTATTCCAGGAAATGCCTAACCTCACCGCATTTGGCGCAACTGAGTATATGGATGGTGCCTTGACCCTCCCCGTCTTGAACGAGCTGTTCCTTCGCGGCGCTCCTTCTGGGGGAAGGGGGCGTCCTTCTCGCGGCCGTTCATTCTTCGATATATCAGACGCTGAAGAGGAGGATCGTGAACGCAGAAGGGAATGCAAAGATCTTGAGGCGGTTGATTTCACTGGGTGTGTTAGCGCTGTTTTTGTCAACGCTTTTAACGAGTTTGTCAACGCCCATCTCATTCCCGGGGAGCCGGAGTCGGGCAGTGACGAGGAAGGTGATGGTCGGAGGACTCGTCGTATCCGATTCGTTGATGAGCCCTTGACTTTCCCTGGCCTCCAACGCCTTGGTATGAGGGGTGTCAAGTCCATCTTACCTCGTTTCCTGGGCCCATTCATCCTTGCCTTCCCCTCTCTTACCCACCTCGACCTCTCTGGTACCCGCGTTACACCCGAGATTCTCAATGCCCTAGGAGAGTCCACTACTGTCCGCTTAAAGTCTCTCTCACTTGCTCGCTGCGTCAAGCTTTCCAGTGAGAGTGTTCGAGACTTCTTGGTCCACTCGCCAGTCGCAGCGCAACTGAAGGAGCTCAACCTCTATGGAGACATGACGTATCAAACTCCCTTGACCCAGGAGCACCTGCTTGAGCTTGTTACATCGGCTCCTTGTTTCATCAGTGGTGAATTGCAGTACCTGGATCTTTCTGCAGCACCTCTCACCAAGGACATCCTTGCATGCTTCAAATCTCAACCACATCTTCGCTCTCTCGGATTATCCTATTTACCTAATCTGGAGCTCAAGGCCATCCAGAGGTTCATGCTCGAGAAGTCCCCGAATGTTGAGGTCCTAACCTTGATTAATACCGCACCTGAGCTCGATCTTGGCCTACGTTCCAACTCTACTAACACTCCTCGTAATGCCGTTATTAATTTGCATACCCACCTCATTCGTCCCCTTTCCACACCGCCCTTCTCCTTCAGCATCTCCTCTTCGCGCGGCCCGTTACCTCCTCCTACCCGTCTCCGCGTGGTTGAGCTATCAACTGGCATGTTAGGAGCCCTCGGAGCCGGTGCCGGAGCATGGCGTATCATTAGAAGCAAGGGCGGCCGCGGCTGGTACGTTGATACCGCCAGTGCTTGGGTTGGATCAGATGCGGGAAGTGTTCTCAGGCGGGATCTACCCTCCGATCATCCATTCCGAGTCGAGATGGAACGCCTCTCCGACGCCAATGGCAACGTGAGCAGCGGCATCGGGTGGCATGCCCGAAAAATGGAGGTACGTGGTAATTTTTCTGGAGATCCTCGTGTTTGAACGCGCTGATTAAACTTTACTCTTGTCACAGGTGCTGCATGGCTATGGCATGCTCGGTCGCGAAGATGGGCTGTATGGTGCAGTGTCCTTCGCGTACCAGGGCTAAGGTCTGACTCTTGCCTGTCATTTCGACTCAACCCAAACATTTTGCACAGGCTGCTTGTCTCCCTGGATACACATCTCTCCTGGGGTGTACCCTGCGAGAGATTACAAGCAAACAAAAAAAATCGGTTGTCGGTTGATTGCACTGTCAGCTGACATGTTACTGCGGCTGTGTGGTTACGGCTGGCATTGCTTCTATACCTTATCTGGATTCCCTTCTACTTCTGGGGTTTGCTGTTACTTTAAAAAGTTTTGTTTCAATCCTTTATATGTATATTTTATGGTTCCGCCGAATTTTCGTAGATTTATACACAGCTATTATTTGTTCACATCTACGTACTTGGTTGTATTTACATTGACACAGCAATCAATAGCCGCCCTTATAGTACCTCTATGCCCACACGATGACGTGGGGCTGTTGTATGCTGTTTCGCTTCCACGAATGGTAACATGCACGTGCCAGAGATACAAGATTCCAGATTGGTTTATATAAAAATGGATTCCATTCAAGTCCCTCGCGACAAAGGCCACAACTCTCAATTTCTTCTCAGCAGGGCTCACATTCGGAGGCCACGTTTTTGCGTTCTTCTTCTCTACCCAGTTCGCTCCCGAGTAACATTACAACCCCGCCAAGCCACCTCCAAATTCCCGAGCTTCCCCAAGCCAAGAGATCCTCTTGTAGAACGCCAAGCCCCATCACCCCAGCCTTGGTACAGTTATTATGCCCGCTTCAAACCACTCTTGGGATGGTACCACGGATGTGGAACACCCCCAAACCGAAGTGAAGTTGGACCTTGCCCACGAGGCGACTATACCCGAGGACATCGAGCCAAAACTCGAGCATGACCTAGGCGAACATAGCACCACTATCCCTGCGCGTGGAATCACCTCAGCAGCCTCGCTCGTGTCGAGGAAGAGGACTACAGGTGCACATGAACGCCGAGGCACGCAGAATAACATCAGGATAGAGACGGATATCAAGGATGAAACTAGCAATAAACCGCGGAAGAAGAAGACGATGTCGACCGTGGAGTCCTTGAAAAGGGCTGCGTCCTCGATGATGATTCCTGAAAGGCCAATTGGTGAGGCTCCGGGTGTGGTCAAAAGCTTGTGGGCAATCGTCTGTGCTTCCCGTATGCATCATGTTTGCTTTCTGTTCTTGGGTAGGTTGTAACTGACGCCAATCTTTTGCCCCGATGCCGTTCCGAGTGTAGCACTCAACATATTGCTTGTGTTTATACCCGTTTCGGTACGTCGCCTCTCCAAGTAAGTTTTAGTTGGAATAACTCATCGAATTGTAGTGGGCACTTCATTTTGCCCTCCCCAGTGGGAACTCCAACAAAGATACCCTCGTTTTCGTATGTGGGTAGACGCTATTTTGGAACCATGACGCCCTTAATCCTCACGATATTTTCCGCAGTTTCTTTCCTTGCAATCATTCCTTTGGCCAAGGTTCGCACTCCACTGAATATGCACGGGAAACAATGACTGAAGTTTCCTCCGTTTATGACTCTAGTTGTTAGGTTTTGCAACCGAGGAACTGTCACTTCGTGTTGGTCAAACACTTGCTGGCTTACTCAATGCAACCCTGGTGAGGTGTCTCGGCCCCAATGATGGTCACAACACTAACCTTTGTCATATTGCTATAGGGAAATGCGTATGTCCCTTTCCACTATTTCATCTATTCGTGTAGCATTAACAATGCCCCCTTAATTGACGATACAGAGTTGAGCTTATCGTTGCCGTATGTGTCGTCGCCTCTTCGCCTACACAAGCTTTTGGAGCTAATTTTATCCCCTGCCATAGATCATAGCCCTCACAAAGTGTCAACTCCGCATCGTGCAATCCTCCTGTGAGTCAATGACCTCAAGTCTCCACCACTGTGCACTGCGGATTCAAATGCCGCCTCGGTGTTATTGCCGAGAGTTTTGGGAGTCTTGCACAGCATTCACTCGGAACCCGTAGTTTTGGTTTTGGTTACTAACTACTGATTTCGCAGTGGTGGGATCTATCCTCAGTAACCTATGTACGTTTCCCATTCCCGTGATTACCATGGATTCCGCTAACAAGTATGCATTAATGATGTCTAACCATATATTTTCACAGTGTTAGTTCTGGGCATGTGTTTCTTCGCAGGCGGAATTAAGTATCAGGAGCAAGGCTTCGGTGCCAGTACGTTGATTTCGTCATGTTTCTGTTTTTAGATAATGACACTATCCCCTACAAGGTGCATCCCAGCTGAACTCCTCGTTGTTGACAATCAGCGTCATTGCTGTGCTTTTGCCCGCAGCTTTCCATTTTGCCAATGCTCAATTGGACCCTGCTACTGAAGGCCGTGACATTTTGGCTGTGAGCCGTGGAGTAAGTGCAATCTACGTCTGTCAGCTCAGATTGGATTCTAGTTGACATGTTTCACTCCTTCAGACATCTGTGATTCTTCTCATCAGTGAGCGAGAATTAGTAAAAAGTGCACTGCGTTAGAGAACTGATCAAACATTTCTCGTAGTCTATGCCGGATATTTGCTGTTCCAGCTCTGGTCCCATGCTAAAATATACCAGGACGATTACTCCGATGTGGCGCGGTCCATAGAGTTTAACTACTCGGTCAAGAGAAGGGAGAAGAAAGAAGCCGATAAGGCCAGTAAAGCTAGTGAAAAGCTCACACCCATTAGTCAGGCAATCCCTAACCATCCTGCCAACAACGAATCCGGACAAATGGGACCCACTGGAAATTCGACTTCACGGGCCAATACCTTCAACTCAACAACCCCGGCAACCCCGGCAACACATCCCCAAATGGATGTAGAATCCGCTTCGGCGAAGAGCACGGAGGAAAACCCTCAGATGAACATCTACGTGACATTAGGCCTCCTTGTGGCTGACACAGTGGCAAGCACTGGTTTTCGAATGTCACGACGATTCTTTGGCTGATACCGCTCTCTTCTAGTTAGTTGCCCTCACTGCAGAATGGCTCGTCGACTCGATCGATGGTCTAACCAACCGTGGCGGCATTAGTCGAGAATTCGTCGGTATCATCCTACTACCGATCGTCGGCAATGCAGCTGGTAAGTCCTCAAGTTGTTGTCCGTTGCGTATGGGGGCTATGTATTAAACGGAGCATTCAGAACATGTCACCGCCGTCACCGTCTCTGTCAAAGACAAACTTAATTTGAGTTTAAGCGTCGCAGCTGGATCCAGCCTTGTAAATTTTGTTTTCACTCTACAATCGTTCAACTTGTTCATCTCCTCGTTCACAGCAAATCGCTCTCTTTGTTATTCCGTACGTACAAACCCAGAAAAGAACTGTTACGGGCCCTGATTCTCGTCCCAAGGGTCATCGTCATCCTTGGATGGATTCTCAACAAACCTATGAGCCTCTTGTTCGACCCTTACGAGTCCATCGTCATTTTTTTCTCCGGTATACCGTCCTTCTTTACTCTATCAACTAAATGCTCATCCAGCTCGTCTTTTTCAAACAGTTCTTGTAGTAAACTACGTCGTCCAGGACGGAAAGTCCAACTGGTTAGAAGGATTTTTACTAATGCGTGAGTGCTCACTATCAGTCTTCAACTCGATAATTCTTAGCTCTATTCTGCTAGTACTTTATGTTATCCTTAGCCTCACATTCTGGTTCTATCCCGGTGCGATTATGTCTGTTGCCTTCTCACATGCCTTAAGCTGACACTGGGATGACAGGTTCCAACCCTTCTGGGCTTCAATGTTGATATCCCTTCACGAGGCCGCGATTTCTTAGACTGTTCCTGATTAGTGACCTGTGGGTTGCAGTATGAGCTCGCATTAGTTGTGCAATTCCTTTTCCGTTGGATTCTACGACAACAGCACCCGCAATTATTTTAATACTCTGGATGATGGATTCTTTTTATATATTGTCTGACTTCTAAACACCCAATTAGCCGCACTCTGACCCCTTCTTCAGTCTCTCGACGAGTGGTGAGTCGATTGTCATCAGAGGGCAATTGGGCAACCTCAACTTTTACCGGTTACACTCTTTCGACGAGCGTGTACACTCAATGGTGCAACTCGACCATTCCTTCAAGGAAAACTTGTCCCCTACAACATACACGCAAAGTGCCTAAGTTCTCCCAAAACGTTAGATTGTTGGATCACACCCATCAAGGTAAACTGACATTAGGCGTTGAAAACTCCATGTCTCTTGCTTCGTCCCGATCCATTTCGTTCCTATCAGCTGCCTTCCGCATGTAGTAGTCCAAATATGCTGTTCGACCTGATGGATCGATCTGTCATGACCAATGATCCTAGAAGCGAAAAAGGCGCTCGATGCCAACTAAATGCATCCTCGTGTACGGCAAGAAGCAGACGAGAAGACTGGCGTCAATGACCGATTAGGTTTTCCCAAAGGGCGGTGGAATGGACCCCTCAATTCGCTCAACGTTGGGTTCTGATCTACGTGCACAGCTTTTTGCTTGAACTAGATGCTTTGCACGAAGCCTGGGGCTTTAATAGCGGGCTAGGAGAACAGGGGGCTTGACCCGTTGCGCTCTTAAGTCCATGTCGATTGTTACACAAGGATATCCATGAAAGCTGTTCCTTCGCTCAAGTTTTCTCGGTGCCATCGAAGCACCTGCGAGAGCTACAAACTTGCGACTAGTATGCATGGGTAAAACGAGTGCGAACAGCTGGATGCCAATCAATGCTATTAACACCACACCACATTCATGTTCCAGAATAGCCACAAATAGGGAAAAATGAATGATCTCGACTCGATTCAATCATAAATTTACACGTCCTACAGCTTAGCAGTGGGAGTTTCAGCAAGAGTAACAGCGGCTGCAGCCAATACAACGGAATTGCGTTCCTTCACTTTGGCGGCTGGATATACACGCATCAGAACGCGCGTATAACTCGAGATAGAGTGAGAGCACTGACTGAAGATGACCTTGTTTCCTTCCTTCCACATTTCGGTGACGATTGTCTCGCCCGGATACACGACTCCCGCAAAGCTATCCATTCATTTGTGAGCGAGGAGGCTTCCGCTTCAGCAAAATGTCAAGGGAATGGACATACCGAACTTTGATGTCCTTGTATGGGCCATAAGACTTCAGAACGTGCTTTCCAGCGATACCCATGGTACAGAGACCATGGAGAATCGGCTGCTCGAAGCCACCAATCGCGGCAAATTCGGGCAAAATCTACGCCACAGCAAAGCAGAGATGTCACGTTAGCTCCGACACGATACAACAAGCGGCAGGCAGCTACTTACATGGAGGGGGTTTGAATCACCGCTCAGACTGGGAAACGGGTTAGCAAGTTCCAGATTGAGGATTCCGGAGGAGACCGGGCGCGCCACAGATGACGGACAACACGTTGGAAGAACACGATGAAGCCGAACACGTACCGGTAGAGTGCAGCTTGCGATGGGCTGGTCTTCTCTTCCACCACCATGTCAGGAGCACGTTTGGGGGTAGTATTGGGAGCAGTAGCTGCGCCCCTGTCTATTGCGATTTAACCATAGGAATCCAAATGAACTCCGTCCTGCGAACATCCTGCAGGCGAAAGTAGAGACGCACCCTTTCCAACACGCTTTCCGCCAAAGCCACCAGCACCACGAATGAATACCGTGGACTGGTTTTCAAAGATAACCTGACCAGATTTGGCATCCCTGGTCTCGACGATGACTGTCACAGCGGCCGCCTTGCCTTTATCGAGGACCTCAAGGAGTCTGTTCCCGTGAGTTCGTATAGTTTGCCTAGGTCACGTAGGCGAATGGTTAAGCGCACCGGGCCTCGTTGATAAGTGAGCCTCTCGTAGGGATAGGAGCCTTGATATTCAAGTATTGTTCACCATGCAACAACTTGGCCTATGCAACAGATTATCAATATGCGAGTTCGTATCATAATACATGTGTCATACGGAGAACTTACAGGATTGAAATTGGGCAACCAGTCAAGGGGAACACCGGAGCTCGCGGGGAACTGCGGGATAACGCCAAAAGTTGGCAACGCCCCAAACTCATCATCACCCTCATACGTCCACTGCAACTCTTTCTCGGTCGCACCAATACCCAAGTTATACAAGATCACATCCCGCTGAACGAAGTCCCACAAACGAATAGTCATGGTCTTTAGAACAATCTGATGGGTGCTGTGACACGGGTCTTACATACCTCGGTGTAGTTGTATGCAACGGGGTCAGGAATAACCTTCTTAGCATCAGCGACAAGCTGGGAGTCTTCCGGGTCAGCAAAAGCATTAGGATCCTTGAACTGGGGCATGTTGCTTGTCGAGGAAAATGTTTTAGGGAAAGAGGGTGATCATGCATGCTGACTATTAATTGCTTACAGTTCGATCACACATTTGCGCTTCCTCAATCACATGCCTCTGCCAGTCACCGTCTTGTGAAATAGCTCTCGCGTGCCTCAACCATGTGTGGCATTCAAGACCGACCGCATTGCTTATGATACTTTCCTCGGACCCGTGGTTCAGGCCCTGTAGAGCGCAGTCACGGGAGATAGAACTGGTATGCTAAACAAAAGAAATGCCGAATAATAATTATGTACATGAATGCCGGATTCACACAACTACAGTTTTGCCTTGGCGGGCTCCTCGCCCTTGTTCTCAAAGTTGGCCACGATAGACTGGATAGCCTCTTGTGCTGACGAGGGGTTGGTCGCACGACCGTCGTCTGAAAAGTTACAAATCAATACTAGCGGTATGGTGATGGAGGAACTGACGTACTAAAGTCGGTAATAACATTCCACTTGGCGGCAACATCCTCAGGAGTATAAGGTTTGGTGTGGGGGAATCCATGACCACCAGAACGCTGCCAGCGAGTTTGGGCAGCCCAACCACCAGAAATCTCAAAGAGAGCGCCACTTGTGCTTGTATTGTCTACACGAATGGGGGTGATCAGCAAACGCACTCTACAAGGAACTTTAGCGTCTTATCGAACCTTTGCTGGTGAGGTAGCCAACAACAGGGGCGACATAGTCCGGCTTGAAGGCATCAACCATCTCCTGGGGCCAGATAGTGCTAGTCATAGCAGTACCGGCTGAAGGAGCGATAGCGTTTGCAAGGATGCCGTACTTCTTACCCTCGATAGCAAGGGTACGAGTTAAACCAATGATGCCGGCCTTTGCGGTAGAATACTGGAAAGAGAGTGTTGGGTACAGAGGGCTGCTGCAATAAGGTACCAATACTCACGTTGGCCTGGCCGAAGTTGCCATCTGTAGGGTGGGTTTGTTATCAGCAACACGGAGTCAGATGAAAGAAGAAGGATACATACAGATGCCGACTTGAGAGGCGGTAGTCACAATGCGACCGTACTTCTGCTTTTGGAAGACGGGCCAAAGAGCCTGCGCACACTGCGAGGATGGATTAGGCTCCAAGGTTTTGTGAAGCATAATTGCCAATTACCTTGTAGGTGCCACTACAAATCACTAGTGTCAGTATAGAAGCATTCGATGGAAGGATAATAGAGCTGACCGAAGGTGAACAGCAACGACTAGGTCCCACTCCTGTTCAGACATAGCCTGGAACGACTTATCCCGCAGAATGCCAGCGTTTGCAACCAAAACGTGCACGGCACCAAACTTCTCCAAAGCAACCTGAGCAATCTTATCGCCATCTTCAACCGAGAACACGGCAGGAATAGCTTTGCCGCCAGCCTTGGTGATTTCTTCAACGACAGCATCGGCACCCTTTGCACTAACGTCGTTGACGACGACATTAGCACCAAGACGAGCGTACATCAAAGCGTATGCGCGACCCAGACCGGCACCGGCACCCGTAACAATGACGGTTTGACCATCAAAGCGAACTTCGGGGCCAGGTTGTGCGTTGGGAGGAGACTTTTTAGCGGCCTCGAGCAATCCCTGTGGAGATTGCGGTTGCCATTAAAAGTGTAATTTTGCAAGACAAAAGTATGACATACCATCGAGTCAACATCGGTCACGGCAGTAGGACTGAAACAGGTCAAGATAAAGTGTAGCGGAAAAATGAATACGACGCACTAGTAAGGTTTGGAGAAGTCAATCACTTGATCCCACTTGGCCTTCACCTGAAGTGCAAGTAAGAAACATGAAAATTTTTACCCCTGTCCTGAACTTACAGCAGTAGGGGTGAAGGTAGCATCGGTCCTGAAGACCGTGCCATTACTCCTCTCCCATCGGACCTCAGCAATGTAACCAGCGCCGACCTCAAAGATCTTGCCGCTCGCATCAGGACCATCAGGATGGCATATCGAAGCAACGAAAGGAGCGACATAGTCAGGCTATATATCGGGTCCATGTAAGTACCGAAACGCTACTCCAAGGGGAATGCACATACGCTGAGGTTAGCCAGCATCTCGGGCGGCATGACAGTTTCCGTCATAGCCGAGGCGGCAATCTGTAAGCAGTTCATGAGTATGTCTTAGTTTCTCGAAGGTGGTGACGCGACGCTGCGTACGGGAGCAATGGCGGTGGACTTGATGTTGTACTTCGCACCCTCACGAGCCAACGTCTTGGTAAACCCAACGAGGCCCATCTTAGCGGCACTGTAGTTGGCCTGACCAAAGTTTCCTTCACAAATACAAGGATCAGAAGTCTTCCTTCATACATGCCGAAACACAAACGCACCATAAAGACCAGCAGCACTAGCCGTGTTAATCACCCGACCAAACTTTTGCTTGCGGAAGATAGGCCAAGCGGCCTTGGTACAAGCAAAGGCACCCTTCAAATGCACATCAATAATTTGATCCCATTCTTTGTCGGACATATTCTTGAATCTAAGAGCACCAACACCCAATATTAGCTCCAATTTCGTGTAGCATACAGAAATGAACGAAAGACCCACCCCTTATCTCGGAGGATTCCAGCATTGTTAATGAGAATAGTAACGGTGCCAAAGTTATCTACAGCAGTCTTGATAACAGCAGCACCGTCCGTCACAGACGAAGTGTTGGCGACGGCCTTCCCACCAGCTAATCACACCCTCATAAGTAATGCGAGAGTAGAATAATGGAATACGGTTGCTGACCCTTGGTGATCTCATCGACAACCTTCTGTGCGGCAGCAGCATTAAAGTCATTGACAACAACATTCGCACCCCGAGACGCAAACAGGAGGGAGTACCTAAAGTTCACAGTCGATGGTCCAGTATGAACACCCTGACGAAGAGTTCCAACAGAAGAAAACTCACGCTTTGCCCAAGCCACCTCCCGCGCCAGTGACAACCACGGTGTGTCCTTTGAAAGAAAGTGCCATCGTCTTCTATTCCGAAGAGGGGGAGAGAGAAACCAAATGAAGTAGCACTTTTCTGGGGAGGATTGGTGAAATAGGTGACCTTTGCACGTGAAATCCCATGTCACCGGCTACCTTATATAATCACAGATCCTGACCTCCGAAGCTTGCAACGATTAGTGTAAACAAGCGAGGCTCATTTATATTGGGCCATCTCCTTGTCGGCCGTAAGGAAGATAGCACTCGGGGGGCCGCTATTTGTGTTGGCTGGTTGCATATGAAATAGCCAGCCACAATACTATGACAGCCGCTTCATCCATAGTCCTAACAAATTCATAGATGTAGATTTACCTATGTGGATTCTGGATGTATTGTGTACTCAACATGAGTGAGAATTGGTCATTGCGCAGTTGCCAGTTGCCAATAAATAAATTAAACGCGCACCCGGGCGCATGATATATACAAAGGCAGAGCAGAATATATATCATGCACTGCATGAGAGGTATCAAAAGTGTAACGCAGGCGGTGAACGAATGTCCAAACAGACACGGTATGGATGCATTCGGGTGCGGGCCTTTGAGGAGAGACGAACAAAACAATCAAGAGAGGCCGGAAAGAGAGACGGAGAGAGATAAGTAATTGGAGGGAGATAAGGAAACATAAATGAATAGTTTTACACAACGAGGGATGAGGCGGAAACATGGGAAGGAGATACAAGTAAATTCAAAGGAGTGGAACATAGTTGGTCATGGGGACATATCGTGGAGAGATGAGGAGTGACGTGAAGATATTCATGTCAAGGAAAGTGGGTGGGTGTCGTTATGGAACGATGGAGGGCTCGTGATGAAGGGGGGCATGGATTGATAGCAAAAGAAAAAAAAAGCGACAATTGCATAGACAAGAGACATGCAGATGCTTGATCATTAGATGTAGAGATGCGGGAGATGAAGTCAAGGAACGTGGTTACAAGTGTGGAAGCATAGGGCGAGAGAAGCACAAGGTATAGCAATCATGAGGATATCTGGCTTCGCGGGATGAGTCAAAAAGCGCTCAGTCCACTATCATCATCGTTTCAGCTGGCGCAAGGTCGTTGACATGTTGCTTTGCCCAATCGATGGCAAAGACCGACGCCTTGAGGAATTTCTTGTTTGCGTACTTCTTGCATACGTATTGGTGTGAAAACCCGCTCTCCGCCAATTTTTCCACAAGTAACTGATGACCTGGCAATAATTGTTCCTCAGTATAACCCGAGTAGAACACGAATGCCTCATTCTGGTAAAAAGGGTCAGTCACATGATGTTCAACTATGACGCGACGGACACGCGTCACAGGCGTGGCCGAGCGTAATATAAAGAGTCACATACCCAATCACCACCTAACATCTTCCTTGAGCAGTACATCCCGATCGCAGCGATGAGGCTCGGTTTCACCCTCAAGAAGCGGTGATCGAGGAGGGTGACTTCCGTGAGGAACTTGCTCAATGTCCGTGTCTGGATGTCATAGTCGTCGGCTTTACTGATCTTACGCATCCAGCTATAGGGGGAGCAATAGTGCGATATCCGGAATTCAAGTGTCTGGAGGACGATACGCTCGCCCTTCAGGATTTCCTCCTTAGTGTATCCGTTCTCAGTCATAAAAACGAACTCCTCTACGGATGGGGCAAGGATCTCTTCGTATTTGGCGGCGATGAACATCGCTGTAACGCCGACGAGCTGAAGCTTGCCCAGGGATACAACCCGTCGCGACAAGAAACGATCGACAACGTTGATAGCGATCCATAATGTTTCAGGAAGCATGTGATAACGGAAGTGGACTTGGAGGAGCCAGTCAACAAGAGTCTGGCGCATCTCCCAAGTGATTTCGGTTTGGTTAGACATGTAGTCGGGTTGCGGCATGACATCCTCCTGTGCGATCGGGTTAGGACTTTGCATGGGTAGTCGGGATCACAACGTCACAAACCTCGAGATCGCACATGTATTCGAAAATCTCTTCTGCGTACTCGGATACCATGGTCGTGTCATACATATCGACCTCGTCGTGGAATGTTTCGCGGATCGCCTGAATTTCCTTCGCATACCGGAGAGCTCGTTCCGTGCCAATCTCTGGCCAGACACGAGGAGGTTTTGATTCTTGGGCAGGCTCCTCTGCCCCCTCGTCATCGTCGCTCTGCTCGACTCCGATCATATTTTCAACTTCTCGTTCATTGGCAACTTCGACTTCATCTTCTTGTTCGTCTGAGGGATCGTCCTCGATATCCATCTCGCTCTGTGGATGGTCCTTGACGTTATCAGCCTCGTCTTGCCTAGAGACGGTTGTAGGTTGTGAGATAGACGTGGATACTCGTGAGGCGCGTCGAGTAGCAGCGTAGCTGGCTCGAGCGCGGGCCACAGCAACCCGAGCGTTAACAGGGTTTGCAACAGGCGGGGCCACAAAGGCCCTTCCCGGTCCCAAGGGAACTCGTTGAGTGCAGGAAGTGGAGTCGCTCCGACCTCGTTTGAGACCGACTTCTCCCTTCTCCTTTCCGGTTGCAGGCTTCAATCCTGCATCCTACGGTGGAGGTCGCGTCAGGCATTCAGGGACGGATGGAACACGATGGCTCGACAAACCTTGCGATTAACGGCAGCCATGGTAACTTCCCCTAATGCTTGGCGGACGACGCCAGTCTTGGCTGCATTTTCCTTTCCTGCGAGACGTATGGGGCCAGCTGTATTCTGAGAAGCCTGGCGGAGATGCCGACCCGTGGCATTCTCATCAGCCTTGGCGCGCTGCGCGAGGGTGCGCCGTTGCGGTATCTAGGGGGTTGTTTAAAAAAAATATGAAAATGCTGTCGTACGCTGTCCCAAACGAGAAGGTACTGACACGGACGTGATTGGTGGCCATCGTGATGATTGAATGAATTCAGTGGTGGATGAGTGTGAGGTGGATGTGAAATTGTGAAGAAAAGAGGTGAGATTGAGAGAGATGAATTTAAAGATGTGTTGGGAAGGTCTTGAGGAGCCGGTTGGCGTAAACTGGAAAGGAGAAGGAGAGAAGGGAGGAACGAAGTCAACTGGTCAGCCTCAGAAGAAACCAAGCAACTTGGAACAAGACCCAAGTTAGATTCAGTTTGAACAACGGTCACGTGCAATAACAATACTGAGACAAATAACGCGAACACATCCACGACGCGTCTACTCTCCTCTCCGCGTGACAGTTGGTGACACCTTACATGCCTCATGCCTGTCAATCCACAACTGTCTATCCTTATCGCCACCCTTCCAGCCCTTGGGCAGTGGGCATCATACCTCAAAGACACACTCCTCTCGTTTCACAGCTTTTATCGATTCGGCGCGTCGATAACCATGGACAAGACACGGGAGACCCTGCCACATGTGACTGGACATGAACGTCCGCAACAACACCATCAGCTACCCCCGTGATTATCATTCCTTCCATCATTCAACCCTACTCACTGACGTTATAACATGCACCACAGACAAACCGACCAGCTCTGCACTGAGCATCTTGCCAAGCGATGTTGATCGCCCTCAGAAGATCAACCATAGGCGTCCTTGATAAATGGGACCATGGATCCTTGCGCCTTTGGTTTCAGGGATGCTGGAGAATCCGTCCAGTGCGTCGTTGAGTCGCTGCCGAATTAGATGTTCGAGAAGGAGTAATGTGACAAGCAGAGGTTTAGGTCCGGGAAATGAAGACGTGAATGATGAAATGAACAGCATTTTACGCGCGCATTATCGTGTTATCTGATCACTTCCACTTATCTGGTTCAGAGCTAGACTTTCTGTGTTAAGACCACCCGACCCCCATTTATTTCGTGGGCAGCTATCAACAGGGGCTGTATGCTCTTTCTGGACACACTTGCGTAATGTCACGTGGCTACCTTCACCAATGCAGGGTTGTATGTCACTGCATTCCACCGCGATCTTCGACTCTACTCTGGCAACTGCGTATTGCCCATCTCGACGAAGAGAAAAACTTTTTATCCAAAGCTTCCACCCACCACCGTCTTGCAAACTGATCGATCTCCGCCTGAGACCTTCAATGCAACATCTGTCAGAGGTTCTCCAAACACAACATAAGAAGTCGGACATGCGTTCTTATATGTCCTTATGTAGTCCTCGTTTCAAGCGTTCCTTGGCAAAGAATGGCTTGTCAAAACAAATTCTACATCTTCAACCCCATATCTGTTCGTTAGTACCCTTCCCAATCCTTTCAAATCTGGATGAGTCAAACATCGCAGATGTGTCCTTCCTTTTCCAACTGCTCATAATGACAGAAATTTGTTTCATCTTCTGTCGATCTGACTTGTTGTGCCCTATTCACCGATACTAAATCTGTCTGGACTGAAGGTGATCAGTACCCCATACCGATGCTCAAAAACTGGTTGACTTCTTATCTCTCCTTTTGTCCTTCAGAGTTGACGAGCCAACAGCTTGCAAGGCGATGGAGACAGTGTAACCCTCGAGCGGCTCCATCGTTCTTGAACATAGAAGATGAGGACGAATGGAGAATCTCGATTTTGGATCTGTTGGCCAAGGTTCATACATTGGGTGGCGTCAATGCCATCTCGTTTGAGGTTGTGAATACAAGTTATTCAGTGAGTCCATTCCTCGATTTGGGCTCCCAACCTTGCCTCTGAACTCTGTGGTTAATCATGTTCATTCATAGGATATTGCGTTTGCCCTGGAATGCGATTCGTTCAAGTGGAGATGGGAAACGTGCTTTGTTGGGCACAAAGCTTCCGCCGATATCATATCAAAGCAGCTCATACTCCCACTTATTAGCACGAACCATCTTTTGTTCTCGTCTGCCGAACCTGTCCAGGACATGACAGATGTCGATGCTGAAAAGGTCTGTCCCGTCCAGTTTCCCGTCTCCCATCGTACTCTGACCAATGTGCCGTATTGCAGGCGGTGGATAAGATTGGTCGAACAGCAAGGAGGGCGATCGACACTCATATCAAGAATGTTCTGGCCAAACCACGCATTTCGACAATATTGAGAAGAATGACAGCCATGTTCAATTCCCTCCACGATCTTCGTGAGTAGCACCCGCCCATAGTTCCAGGGACACGCTAATTCTGATCCGGCTGTGGTCCTTACATCTCTCTAGCCGGCATCATATCAAGTGCAGAAGAGCCGGACCTTCACGTTCCACCAACGAAATCATTTTCGCGGGATGTTGTAAGTCACTCTTTCAGAAAGACATTGTCCCTTAATAAAATTCGGTCGCTAGGATATGGATGTGCCACCCAGACCCCAGTCACCAATGCGAGTCTCGCCGCCCCGCCACCCCGCCACCAAGCCCCTGCCTTCCACCAAAGCTGACTCTGCGACGGAATCGTCGGCAGATGAAGATGAGGCGAGTAGCACGCTCCCACCGGCTATAGCGCTACCTCACTCCGGAACCTCCGGACGGAAACTGACGCCCGGACGTTCGACCTCTTCCGGAGTTTCACTCGACAAAAGAAGTGTCTCACCGGCATTACGAGGATCACCGGTCTCACGGGCGCCATCGCATACAAGAACTCCCGAGCGTCAAACAAAGGCTGTAGCTGATGCTGATAAGACTTCTGGTGACGACTCATCACCTCTGAAGCCCCCTCCGAAGAAGGCTAGACCTACACAGGCGTCCTCTAGTGAGAGCGATAGCGAATCGGAGAGGAGGGCACGCATCGCGCAATTGAAGGGTGGTTCTGGCGCAGCGTCTGGGTCCGGTGGAGGTGGAGGAGCAGTCAAGAGAGGTGTCAGGCAGCCGATTAAAAGGGGAGGAAAGAGGTTTTGAAGCGAGCGGCCAGATCTAATGAGGTGATATAGCATAGGCTTGATATATCAATACTACATTGCTGATCGAGACGAGAGTTTATGCGTCAGCCCGATTGTGACTACCTGCCTTCGGTCGCTACTTATCGACCTCTGAGTGCGCATTTGGGACATAACTTGTGGAACATATTCCGGACTTTGGCTTCGCCTTCGCGGTCATCATAAGGAATTGACTGCGGGTCAAGTGGAACACGACATGAACTTGATTCAGGTGGTTTGGAGTGGAGGTACTCACGGGAGCACAATCACACAAGTATTCTTTGCCTTTGTGAATATGACTTGCACTCGTTCGACATCTCGGCTCGTTGCAATCAACTAACTCTCCCGTTTCGTAGTCAAAAACCCAATGCTAGACGCAAATGTTTATGAGCACCCTTCAAAAAGTGATTTTCTACACGAACGTTACAGGGTCTGTAATAATCCCCGACACTGCCGAGTCATAAAAATCAGAAGAAGCGTTTACACAAGGGGTTTATTTCGGTACTATGCTCACCACTCTCGTTTACACATTCTCGTCGATTTGGGGGTAGGTGAAGCAATGGAAGGTGTTAGGAGCTAAGTGGAGGGATCGCACAAGAAAGCAGAGCCTTTTGAGGATAATCTAAGTATGTAGGGGGGCCATGATGAGGCTGAATGGTGATGATGTCAACGCATCAGATGCATTACCCATCATAGGCATGCAGAAGGATAACTGGTCCGGAACCTTTGCTTGTAATATATCCGGTGCCTTTGCCTGTAATATATCCGGAACCTTCGCTTGTAATATGAACACGAGAAGGTCGTCTCGTGCTCTATGCCCTAGAGAGGGAAATTGGGGCTGGTGCCACGAATGAGTTGAGGTTCCATGAGTGATCATTTATCTAGAAAAGATTCGTGACATCTGGTGCCGGAGACCGAAGTTCTTCGTGCATTTGAAAGCGCCATATGACTCGGAACCACTCGTAAGTCTTACAGAGGAGGAGCTATGTAAAGGCCCTCTAAATAAAACCTGGGAATTATCTGGCAGGTCTGGAAAGATTTCGAATACCAGAAGCTTAGGAGCCGGGGACAGCTGTGATAGCACCAGAAATCTGTGGTCAGACTTACTGTATAGAGAGAAATTCATTAGCAATAAATAAAACATATGGAGAAAGCTGGTCACAGGTCCCGGCCAGCCACCGGCGAATGGAACATGGTATAGTCTACACTCTTAAGCTCCAAAGGTTAACTGGAGATACCCATGTACCTACCCACCCAGCTGTTGTCCGTCCCTTCCCTTTAGAAGTTTAACACCCTTTTGATGCAATTCTCGATTTCCATCAATCAAGAACTTCGATAATTGCAAAGGATGGTAGGCGTGAAAGATGGTGCAATCGTTGCTCAGCAGCAGTCTTTGCAGAAATCCAAATCAAAAAAACGTTGTCACGGTTTGTGTGACCTGGCTTGAACTCACAGGCGCTCTTTCCAACTGTCCAGCGACTGGCTTCGTCGACAATGACCACCCCGGCAGAAGACACTGAGCAGATTCTCGAGGTCAGTCCGGGCGTAGTACACCCGAGCGAACCCAGCACACGCTCATAACCTACATTTTTTCCTACTTTCCTAGGCCGCTTTCAACGAGGCCTTCTCTGCCCCTCCATCCCGCCGCCAGTCTGTCCTTCCGACGCCGAAATCCCCCTCCCCGGAAGAATCTACGATCGAGT
Organism: Podaxis rugospora; assembly: GCA_018524415.1. Classification (NCBI taxonomy): domain Eukaryota; kingdom Fungi; phylum Basidiomycota; class Agaricomycetes; order Agaricales; family Agaricaceae; genus Podaxis; species Podaxis rugospora. Next base: position 171,482 of record JAEUWL010000468.1, on the reverse strand, counting down.
CTACACCAGTTCCCACTGAATCATCTCCCGCAGCTGCACCAGTCGAGCCCACCTCCGCCAATGCAGCAGCAGACGAAGATGCTTGGAAACAAGAATACGAAGAACAAGTTAAAGCCTGGCGCGCTCAATCCGCCGAAGCACGCGAAAAAGCAGAAAAAGTGCGCGAGCAATGGAAAGCAAAACGAGCTGCTGAGCGCGAGGAGGCTGCGAAACGGAACACTGCGGGTGTTTCTGAGCCTGAGCCGGCAGCACCTATACCTGGCCCTCCTACTGCACCCTCACCACCCGTTTTACAAGCAGAGAAGCTCGAACCGAAGGAGGTTGGGGAAAAGGCTGAGGTAAAGATGGAGGAGAGTACCCTTGTTGAGCATTCCGATGCATTGTCACCCAGCCCGGCCGATGTTCGGGACCTTGTCTCTGGTGAACCCCAAGGACACGTATGTTTTTGTTCTTGCTTCGAGAATCTGATCTACGGGACTAATGGCATTTTAGATCGCCAGCTCAATACTATCCCAGCCTGATACAATTGACGGTTCTCAGAAATGGGAGGAAGTCAACTCGCCCGCTTCCTCTTATCCCTCCATATCTTTTCCCGAACAATCCGCAACGCCACCCTCCCAACACCGCGACCAGCCTCAAACTCGTTCGCAATCCGCTCCTGCACCGCAGTCCGTCACACCCTCGGTGTTCGACTCGTCCCTTTCTACCCGCACCCGGCTGAAAGCCCTCGCATCCTCACTCGCCATTAACCTCTTCCTCCCCTTCGTCAATGGAGTCATGTTGGGCTTTGGCGAGATTTTCGCCAAGAACTTTGTGTTGAGTTGGTTAGGTTGGGGTGCAACTGCTGCAACTGTTGGCATCTCACAGCGTTCACGGTTTGGCAAGCCAGCAGGTTTTAGATAGACAGAAGTTGGACTTTTAAAATGCATGCTATCTCATTTAGTCTCACGACCAACTCCTGTACAGTCGGGTATCCTCGCACATGTTGTGAATTGCCTGACGCTAGGAGCTATCTAACATATCCCTGGCACCTGCTCAATTGCTGCCCGACTCAACACAGTGATGGTTTTTTGCCCTTGAGGAGTAGATGTGGTCCTGCTTCAAATGACGAGGACGATAATACCCAGAGGAAATAGTGGTTGGTCGTATCAGGATAAACTAAAGTCAACAGTTACTGATCCTGGTTGAAGTGGAAAGGTGTACTCTGAATGAAAATGATATTGCAACAGTGCACCTGTAGATGATACATGTGTCTATGACGACAAAGTCAGTTAAGACAGGCCCAACTGCAAAACTAATAAGATATCTTACAACTAATCGCTTCGAGCATCGTTTGACAGTATGCGGTGGATAAAAAGTCTACCTATAGTCTAACATCCTTAGGCATGTTGCGGACAGCCTGGCGCACACCAAGGTCGCCCAATACATCTTCAGCACCTCCGAGAATACTGGGTAGGTCAATGTCAGTAAATTGTTCTCCCCCTTTGAAGGGCATACTCACGCATCGAAGGGCACAGTGCGGTGATACTGGTAGGGAACTATCAGCCTTTCAGACAAGGATACGTGGTTTTCGTCAACTTACGTGTTCAATGTGTTCACCCATACCAGTTCTGGTGATACCACGGCCACCAAAGATCTGGACAGCATCAGCTGCCGTTAGCTGTGCAGACCGCGTCGCATACATCTTGAGGATGCCAATAGGACTATCGTCGTCGAAAGCATTAGGAAATCCACTTCATAGGAGTACCAAAACATACCCGGCAAGCTTAGATGCTTGTTGCTTGTAGCTCTGAAACTCGGTTAGCGCTTCAGCTTACGGAACAGGAGGTTAACGGATCATACCATATTGTTCATCTGGTAAGTGATGTTCTCAAGCCAGTTCTGAACGCTCTCCACGCGCGCAATCATGGCAGCAAGCTTGTTTCGAATGACCGCCTGCGAGTGGAGAGGCTTGCCAAACGCCTTCCGTTGGTTTGTCCACTTGAGGCACTCTTCAACGATGAGACGTTGTGCGCGCGCCGAGGAGCAGATCATGACCCAGCGTTCGTGGTTGAAGTTTGAAAGCATAACGAAGATTCCTCCACCCTCAGGACCGAGGGTGTTTTCAACGGGTACCTTGACGTTGTCGAAAGTGACAAAGGCAGTGCCAGCAGCAGGTGACTAGTGTACTATTGGATGAATGACGTGGGATACAAGGCGGGAAGACACTAACATAGGAGGTCTTGATGGGTTTGGTCTCGACACCTTCTCCACGCTCAACAAGGATTACAGTGAAGCCATTGTCTGTCCTGCAGCCGACGGTGAAACTGGGTGACCATTCGGGTTTACAACACAAATCCCGTGACAAATAAAACAACTCACTAGTGGGCGAAGCTAATTTCCATGGCACAACGATGAGTGTCGAACAGCAAGCCGCGTAGATCATTTTGTCACTTACGTTCCATTAGTGATCCACTTCTTACTTTGTTGCGAGTTAACCACATGAACAGAACTTGAGTGGCAGGGTTACTCACGTTCCATTGATAATCCAGTGCTTGCCATCCTCGGTCTTGATGGCAGTGGTCCTCAGACCAGCGACGTCACTTCCAGCAAAGGCCTCAGAAATGGCAAGGCAGATAAGTTTCTGTCCAGAGAGGACATCAGGGATGACCCGCTTCTTGATTTCATCACTGCCGAAGTTGAGAACGGGAGGAAGGCCGATAACGGAACCGGCCATGAAGCCTAGGGAAAATGCCTAAGTGTCCACATCTAGGGAAGGAAAGGAATAACCTACCATCACCATAACCACGCTTGCCGGTACGAGCCAACTCTTGAGTGATGATCATTTCATGGAAGTAATCAAACTCCTCGGGCTTGACGATGCCACCCATGAGTTCCAGACCCTTGAGGTGCTTACCGGGACCCATGCGCATTGCGTGGAGGTTGAGCTTAGTCATAGCCTCAATGACGGACTTGCTTGGGGGCTTTCCATCTTCTTCTCTCGCCTACTCAGCTGTGAATATGTCTTCTTATCCGACGATGGCTCAATTACATACGGCGGCATCAGGAGAGACAACCTCATCAAAGAACTTGCGGACTGCCCTTTGGAACTTGCGATGGCTCTGTCATATCGGGTGTCAATGTTTCCAGAACGCCTGCGGGATTCCATGGCTAACCTCGTTGAAATAGGGACTATAGTATCCTTCCGTCAGCCAGGTAGGCTCAGCGTAAGGCACTTTGCTCAGTTCGCCGACGATTCGGCTATGAATAACAGGCTGTTCTCCCCCAATGAAACCAATCTGCAACCGCGCGTACTGTGGCTTTGCGATGACCTCATGTCTGTGAAGTCCATAGAAGGCTTCAGTGGCATCCTGACCAGCTGGTGCGAGGGCATCAGTTATTAGGCGAGGATTGATCGTTTAAAGGGATGACGTACCGACCTCCTCATCGAGCAGGACAGAGGCACCTCCAGGGTGGAGATTTTTGAACCTGCTGATGTCGTAGACCTTGGAATCAATGATGATCCACTGTCGAACAGGTGGCGATTTCAGCGAGGATTATAGTCATGCTTGAAGCGCCTAATACTCACCAAGTCGCCGTCCTTGTTGTGCTAAAATAAGCGTGTGTCAATATAGCGATTCTTCCTAGTTACAGGCGCCGGCAGTCGACATACCTTAGCCACCTCCTCTCTGCTAAACGATTTAAGCTCTTTGGTAGCCATAGGTAGTGGTAAATGGGGTTCAGAGGGGGGTTGCAGTGAGACAACTGAGTACCGAGTCCTCGAACAAATAAGCACTTAATATGGCGGCTAGGGGCGCCCTCGGAGAAGCATGTGATTTCGTGTCCAAGGCCCCTGAATATGGTCGCACGTGGCTGGGACCTGATCCATCCAATCATAACAATCATAACCATCATTTCGTCGGACTCATCATGCTTCCGCTTTTTAGGTGGCTCCGGCTACTACCAGAGATACTTTGTGGCGTATGCCTGGGGGCCAAATAACACCACCGAATCACATCGTTGATTTTATCGATGACATTCGGCAATCGTAGCTGGTCCCTGGACCGTTCTTCTCTGTCGGCTTGATGTCGGGTGGCTCATAGAATAAGTTTGTACGTTCGAAAGGCACGAGAAACTTGTTTAACTGCTCGTCGGCGAAGGCCACAGGCCAAAATTTGAAACCCCAGAGATCTCAAAGCCAGGCTCTTCTTAGGTTGCATGGTCGGCCGTGAGCCCTTAGTTCCATTTCGGTATGCTTGATTGGTAATTTCGTGATTGGCAATGCGGTGTACCTCTCTAGCAGTTCTGGCCTGCTGGATCGTATTCTCCCCTTTCTAAGATCGTCTACCCAGGCATTTCAATCTGATATATCTAGAAACTCCTGGCCCGCCGAAAGCGGGGAAGCGTTCTGTCCTCAAAATACTTGTACACGACAATTGCGGGAATTCTAGAGGTGTTCTCTCTGGTTCTCCGGGATGACGCGCGCGAGTGCGTATGTAGCCGTGGTCGTTTAACCTGGTATGAGGCGTACAGCATGCGAAAAGCAGGAAGGCGAGCATGCGGCTGCTGCGAAGTCGGTATCATCGAGTTACGGAACAAGTAGTTTGCTTTTACGCGGAAGCACGTATGCATCGGAAAGATGCCCGTATGTCCTCCTCGCTAACTTCCGGTTTCACTTCAAACCTAACTGTACGATGTCTGGGCACATTGGGGGGTGCTGGGTGGAACTTTTGGTTGGGGACCCTCCGAGCATACAATTCAGTATCCTTTTCACCCTGGCCCTCAACCTGACTTCAGCCATGCAGCCAACCTCGTGCCTATCCGAAATAGGCAACTGAAAACGAGGAGCGCAAGCCGTGGACATCAAAGCCCTCAAACAAAAGTACGACGGGCAATGCCCATGGATAACACAGAGGAAGTATTGTATCCGACGAGCTACAAGCATTACAAACGAGTATTCTTAGGCATGTACTTGAGTGCTTGACGCACGCCCAAATCACCGAGTACATCCTCAGCTGTAAAGAATCCCAATCAATGCTTGAAAGAACTAGCATTGAAGTCAACGCATGCTCACCTCCACCAAGAACACTGAAGAGAAAGGCCGAATAACAAACGAGTCAGAGCGAACGGAAATGAAACGAAAAGACATAACGTACGCATCAAAAGGAATGGTACGGTGATACTAGGAGGCACAACGTTAACTTCGCCGGAGGATGCGTAACAAAGAAGGGGAACATACGTGTTCAATAAAGCGGCCCATACCAGTTCGGGTAATACCACGGCCACCAAAGATTTGCACAGCATCGCGTGCAGTGTCCTGGGCGCATTCTGTGGCGTATTTCTTCAAGAAAGCAATGGGTCTAAGCAACACATCAGTTGAAGGATTTAGAGTCATCATCAGGATGAGACTCACCCAGCAAGGTACCTCGAATGTTCCTTGTAGCTCATGTGATTCATCTGGTAAGTGATGTTCTCAAGCCAATTCTGAGCACTCTCTACGCGAGCAATCATGGCAGCCAGCTTGGAGCGAATGACAGCCTGGGAGTGCAAAGGCTTGCCAAAGACTTTACGCTGGTTGATCCACCTCATGCATTCCTCAACGATGACTCGCTGAGCACCAATGCATGAAACAGCCATACCCCACCGTTCATGGTTGAAGTTACTGAGGATGACCCTGAGACCGTCATTCTCCGGTCCGAGGGTATGTTCGTAGGGTACGAAAACGTTGTCAAGGGTAACATAGGCCGTGCCAGCAGAGGCAGAATAGGAAGTCTTGATGGGCTTGGTCTCGACTCCTTCTCCTCGCTCGATGAACAGGACGACCAAACCACCCTTCTCATTGCGACACCCAACGACAAAGTAGTCGGCGAATGTACCGTTGGTGATCCACTTCTTTCTATTCAATTGGTCAGACGCAGACAGAGGTGTGTGAGTAGTGTGGACGCACGTTCCAGTGACGACCCAGCCATTCTCGACGCGCTTTGCAAAACATCTGAGACCGGCGACATCACTTCCAGCGAAGGCCTCAGTGATGGCTAAGCAGACGAGCTTCTTGCCCTCGAAGACTTCCTTTGTGACGCGTTCGCGAAGTTCAGGACGACCAAAGTTCATGATAGCAGGAAGGCCTGCGCAAAAACATCATTAGGCAATTTCGGGGACAAACAGGGGGCGCCAACACACCAATGAAGGTTCCCCCGCCTAGACCGTCACTATACCCGCGAGCATTGATCCTCGCTACCTCTTGAGCTATGATCAATTCATGGAAGTAGTCGAACTCCTCGGGTTTAACGATCCCATTCATCAAAGTGAGGCCCTTCAGATGGGGTCCAGGACCAAGACGCATGGCGAGAATATTCAACTTAGCCATCTCCTGGAACACAAGAGGAGAAGGACGCTTGCCATCTTCCTCACGGGCTTGTGCATCGGGAATGACAACCTCTTCGACGAACTTCCTAAACGCAGCCTGGAACTTCCGGTGATGCTGCGGACAAATTGAACAAGCGGTCAGCGAGGTCTAATAAGTGGTAGTGGAGTGGGACGTACATCCTTAAAGTACGGAGAGTAGTACCCCGCGGTGAGCCATGTAGGTTCCGCATACGGGACGGTTGACAATGCACCAACAGGCTTCGGGAAAATCTGCTGCTCGGTTCCTGCGACAGTGCCAATGACAAGCCTCGAGTACTGAGGCTTCTGAAGGACTTCGAATCGGTGCAGACTGAAGAAGGCATCAGTTGCGTCCCGACCAGCTACATGAATTCACAAGTTTGCCGAGAGAGCAACGGAATGGAATGGTGAAAGAAGACATTTCAGGCAATACGGCCGCTTGTTCTGAGAGGCTTGCTTACCGACGTCGTCATCTAGAAGGACAGCGAGGCCGCCAGGATGCATCCTCGCGAAACGGGAAAGGTCGTAAATCTTCGAGTTGACGATGACCCACTGGAGGTAACATGAAGGTCAGTAAACGTGGTATGTGTATTGGGCGCTTAGGATGCGTACAAGATCACCATCCTTATTGTGTTGGGCGACCTCCTCCTTGGTGAATTGCTTGCTCATAGCGTTGGCTCTGGGTATAAAGAGAAGGTAACCAGGATTAAGTGGTTGTTAACAGGGGTATTGTTGCGCGGGTCGGACTCTCATTATGGCCTCGTTCGGTCTGATATGACTAACCAACGTCACTCGTGAGCGGCAGTGATGGAATGGAGGTATCGTGAGTCCGCAACGCCAGCCAATATGTCTCGAAATGTGTTGAGTGATGCAGCGATGGAAATCCTTGGGCGGTCGGGAAGGTGCTTAAACTAGGAGATGGTGCAGGCTCACCTGTTGTCGGTGATCCAGAGCTTCCTAATGGCACACTTTAAAAGGTGGCGGAGTGCCTAAGGTGTAATTATGGTGTTGTGCCTTGTTCATCAGTGATGGTCCTGGCAACAAGAAGAGGCCAGTACACAAATACACAATTTTGGCCGCGGCTCCTATCCAACAGCGCAATGTCATTACTTTCGCGTGTGCGTCAGAAGATAATGCAAGCCATTGCTAAGGGACCGATTCTATACACCGATTACAAAAACACCAACGCAGCTTCTGAAGCCTGTACCTGAATCTTTCCTCCCTTCACTTTCTCTTCAGCTACCCTCCCGACAGGAATCCCACTCTCAAACGTCTGTCCAGCCCAAGTCGTAACGTTGGCGTCCTGAACATCCGCCCCAGGCGCCTGCAACCTCCTCACTCTGACTGGCCGTTTCGGGTTCCTCAGCACACCGGAGATATCGAAAGTCGAAGTTGGTCGTGGGGTAACACCACCCTGAGTCTGGTTGTAAATTTGCAAATTCAACAACGCAAGTTTTGTGGGGAATCCGTGAGATGAAGCGTCGGAGGTATCCCAGAATCCGTATGCGACGAGTTGGCCAGAAGAGGTGTCGCCCATTGCCGTGGTTATACTGGATCCGTTGGCTTGGCGGCCGGGGTATAGATTTGATATTTGGAGGGTTTTAGATCGGCCGAGGGTTTCTGCAATGAAGAGGTATGTTGCGTAGCTAGGGAACACTTTGATTGGTCCATTGAGGTTCTGAACGGGGTACCTGTTGAGGAAACAATGAAGTCCGACTGCATGAAGAAGCATGACAAGGAGAAACATACCACATGTCGTAGAAACTCAGGCCTATGAAAAGAATTTTGAACTGATTGCTATTATCAAAGAACTTTGCCGCCTCTTACCACCATGATTCAACTGAGTGCTACTTTGCAATGCAAGGGGGCCGCCCTGGTGGAGGTATAGCCTAAACGCAATCAAGACCCAGTCACCATACGGTCAAGGCAAGGGTACCTCGAGATATTCAATGAGGCCGCGTAGAAAGTGGTATCCAACTATATATAACTCATGAACTAAGACTGAGGTCAGCGTTGAACCAAACTCACGAGCCAGAGGGCTTGTCCAAAGGTGTTGCTGACGCCGTTCTTTCCGGAGCAAGAGACCGAATTATATTCACCTATCACAAGCTGAGTCGGGATTCCTCGAAGAGCACATTAATATGGACACACCGATGAGGAACGAATGTGGCCCTAATTGTTCTCGCACTGAATGTATGCGTGGTTGCCACAGGTCGAGATACCTGAGAGGCGCAAGAGTCAGAAGCTAAGCCCAGATGTACGCTTAGGGTCCCAGATGATGCTACGTACATAGCCAGGCGAGTGTGATTGACCTTGTGGCGTATCTAAGTGCTGCAGTTCATTCAACTAGGAAATTTACTCACGAGATTGGGTAGTGTCGCGATCGGTATCCTAGGCGGGTCGCAGACCTGAACAGCACCGTCAGCATTTTCTTCAAAAAGGGTCCCGGAAATCTTACGCTATATTGGTAGGTGTGTTCACTGCAGGTTTTCACAACACCACTTCTGTCCGCTCCTGCGCGAAGAGCGCTGACACAATCAAGTGCAGATGATGCCCCTGGCGCATCGAACGGCCAAAGAGGATCCTCCACAGTCGCTGCAACTTGGAACATTGGGGTAGTGATGCCAAGGTCGTCAGAGATGTTTTTCGCCCATGTCTGCTATGATATCAATGGAAAGCTCCTTTGGGTCACATGTAGAAGATAGACTCACACCCCAGATGTCAGAGTAATTGCTTGGAGTGAAATGGAGGTAATGATCCGGTTCATTGCCAACTGCCATGGTCATGCTAAGTGTTTAGACAGAGCGTTTAAAGGCTATGAAGCAACATACTCTCAAATGCAACAAGTTGATCACTCCCGAGGGCATTCCATGCTGCCTTTGCAACAGCCAAAGCGCCATTAAAGTCGAGATCTTCTAGATCCTGCAGACTGGATGAACTACATAGAAGGAAAGTCACACCAACATTCCTACCAGATTCATGGTGACTTTCGTTCCCTCCGGCAACAGCTTCACAGAGTTCCAGAATCCAGGACCAATGGTGGTATTAAGGAGTGCGCCAGTGTTGTCAATGAAGTTGAACAGGCTGGCGTTCAAATTCGGATCCCAGTAGGTAGAATCTGCAGTGATTCCACCAATACGGATTTCAGCTGGCACCCCAGTCCTTGCTTTGAGGTTTTCGAGAAGAGTTTTCGTAAGGGCATTTGGTTCTGTAGTGTTTCCAACGAACTCTTCGAAGAAAGCGGTCTCGATACTGAAACTTGCTAGAGATGGGTGCAAAAAATGAGAAGCGTCGGGAGGTAGTGTTGGAGAATTGGTTAATTTGAGGACCGGTAAACTGGCGTGTGCGTTCTGAAAGAAGGCGCAGAGCAATAGAACCCCAGTATGAGCCGAAAACATGGCGGACAAATGCAAGGAATGTCGGAGGCACTACACTTCATTTTTATGTCCTCAAGCAGTATTTGATTAGCAAGGTCATATGTGAAGGGCTTCACACTGAGCCTGGGAAGAAGTGGGTAAGAAGAATGAAGACGCGTCTAATTGAGCCCTCGTGACCTACTCAAACACATATGCATACCGGACATAGCGGCCCGTTGAAACTTTCCTCGCACATCCGGACTTGCGACCATGCTTTCTCCACCAATCCCAGACCAAGGGGGGGCGTTTAAACGTCTTTTGCTCCGCTTCAATGCCAGAAGTGTGCGGAAGAAATAATCAAGCTGCAAATGGATTCCCCATACATATCGCCTGCACACCTCCCCAGGCACCTGATGCATGATGCATGAGGAAGTGAACAAAACAACATTGATGGCATCAACAGGCTACTCGGTCTTCTTTGATAACCGTAAGCCCCGTCTAAAGGGGATGATATTTCCTCTGTCATGAGCATTCTCGAGCGAAACTTTCATGGCTCTCGTTGGCATTAAAGTCATTGAGGTACCCACCACGGAACCTCACCCCTTCGCGCGCTAACGAAACTATCCAGTTTGCTGGCCTTGCTCCCGGTCCCTTCGCGGGTCTGGTCCTCGCCGACAATGGCGCCTCCGTAATACGGATAGATAGACCCGGTACAACATCAGCCGACGTCCTCACTCGTGGCAAGCGGTCCGTCGCCATCAACTCCAAGGTTCCTAGCGGAAGGGATTTGTTGAGGAAACTAATGGCTTCTGCGGATGTGGTCATTGATCCGTTTCGTCCTGGGGTCATGGAGAAGCTTGGGTTGGGGCCAGAAGTGTTCCTTGGAGATGGGAAGGCGAAGGGATTGAATGAGAAGCTCATTTATGCCCGGATTGTGGGGTGAGTTGAGCGACTTTCGCCGTTGTGATAACGGGAGATTTTGTGCTAACCTATACTTCCTAATTGACAAGGTTTCCGAGGACAGGTAATATTTTCTATGTTTTGATGACCTTGAACAAATTACTGATGTACTCCTGGCGCTAGACTCTCGCAAGGACATGGCTGGTGAGAGCACTCTCAACTACTAAACCAGAACATACCGCTGAAAAGTCCCCCTCCCCCCAAGGCCACGACCTGAACTACATCGCTCTCACGGGGGTCCTTGCTGTACGTCTGCCAGGCAGTTTCCCCCAGTCACATAGATTCATTCTTCTGCAGATGATGCCTCCTGGGCCTTCTGGAGCACCTACATTCCCCATGAACATCCTCGCAGACTTTGCCGGGGGTGGTCTTATGTGTGCCCTAGGCATCCTGTTGGCCTTGATTGAACGCGGAAGGAGCGGTCGCGGACAGGTAGTCAACACAGACATGGCAGGTCTATGCATCACACATCAAACGTGTCTTGACTCACCCGTCACCGATTCTCAGGTTACAGGTGCCCGGTTTGTTTCAACTTTCCCCTTACTTCACTCTATCCTCCCCACTTCACGCATACTTGGATCCGGAAAGCCGGGGACCAACGCCTTGGATGGCGGTGCACCGTTTTACAATGTATATACGTGCAAGGACGGGGGCTGGATGACTGTGGGTTGTCTTGAACCACAGTTTTTCAAAGCGTTCATCGACGGATTCAGTGCGGCACTCCCGGACGACTTTGACTTTGAGAACGGCTGGCGACCGACGCCTGCTACACAGGGCAACATCAAAGAATGGCCCAGGATGAGAACATACTTTGAGAAGGGTTTTCTGACCAATACACGGGATTACTGGGCCAAAGTTTTCCATGGTACGTCCCAATTATACCCTCGTCATGATCCCACAAATCATTATTTTTGCGGCGTTTAGGAACGGACGCATGCGCGGTGCCTGTCCTTTCACCGAGAGAAGCTGCGGCAGTTCATGGTTCGCCAATCCCCGAATTCCACCCACATGTCGCTAGACAGGATCAACCCAAGGTTCCCCAGCCCCCTCGTAAACCCATTAATCCTACCGACATCATCCTGCAGCCCGGTCTGCATACGGAAGAAGTGTTGAAAGAAGCCGGACTCGATGACAAGAAAATCAGACAACTCGCTCTTGATGGTTCATTGGGCGAAGAAGCACAGACATTTGCACGTGTAAATGCCAAGCTGTAATCAATATTTATGTATTTTCACGGAATACCAAGTTGGATTTCAGAAACGGTTTGCAATCAGGAGTTAACGATTCCAAAATACGCAGCAACCAGTCGAACACATAAGCTTCCAAGTCAATTACCGCACGTCAAGCAGAAGATCCGGTGCCAAAGATAGGTGCTACCGCTTCGCTGGGTAAACAGATAAGTAATGCGTGGGAAACCGACAGTGAGCAGGTGTGTGACAGTCCCAGGGTCACAGGTGATTTAACCCACTTTATCACATGCATCTCCACACCTTTCATAACCATCCTCTCCGGTCCAAATCCTTGCACCTGTCCCCCATTTCCTCACCTTACGCCTAAAGAATGGCTACCACAGAACTCAAACAACTAACCCGAGAGGAAGTTGCCAAGGTACGTTGGACCACACACTACTATATTAGTCTGCTTGAACTGACCGGTGTATTTTACAGCACAATACGGAGGACGACCTTGTGAGTCGTTTACGAGCCACACCCGCTCTTTTGATTCACCCAACATCCCCCACATTCTTATAGTGGATTATCATTGATGCCAACGTATACGACATATCCCGGTTTAAGCGATTCCACCCTGGAGGGCTCTCAGTGCTACTGGATCCTGAGATTGGTAGGGAATCCCAAATATTTGTTTTTCAATCTTTGATACTGAAACGTGTACTTCTTTCCCAACAGCCGGACAAGACGCCACAGAAGCGTTTTACAGCCTTCACCGGCATGAAGTCCTTGAACAAAGCCAGTATCAAAGGCTGAAAATCGGGACTATCGTCGGGGAAAAGAGCGTTATCCGGTGGAGAGTCCCTGGTGTTCTGAGCAAGATCCCGTACGCGGAACCGACGTGGTTGTCGGATGGGTATCATAGCCCGTATTACACCGATGTGCGTTCTCCATCTTGTTCAGCCTGCTTTTTCGCTGTTTATGAATTCTGCTTCTGCTAGAACCACCGCGCCTTCCAGAAGGAAGTTCGCAAGTTCTTTGACACCGTCGTGTATCCCGACGCTATTGTAAGTTATTTCTGACACTTGTGTGTATATGGTGGTGGTTGATGATGTGACAGGCCAGGGAGGCAGATGGAAAGCGGCCGTCTCAGCATGTCATTGATAAAATGGCGTACGCCTAGTTTTGTATATTTTAACCTTTTGAAGTGTTCATGAAGGGCAACAGTGAACTTGAGATGCATGCCATGCGACTGGGACCTGGAAAGCACCTCAAAGGTCGCAAGTTGATGGGCGGAATTGTGAAACCGGAAGAGTTTGACTACTTCCACGAGGTGCGCCGATTTTTGGTCTTACAATCTCATCATGCTAATACTTTATCCCAAGCTTATCATCACACAAGAGTTCGCTCGCGCAAGTCTGCGCGGTTATGCTGATGGTATGTCAGTTCACCCTGCACAAAGCATGCCCTTCTCACTCTTCTCCATAGGTCTTCTCGGTGGCAAAGTGATCGGCCTTCCTCCTGTCCTCAACTTTGGTAGTGAAGAACTCCAAGCTCGAATCGTTCCTGACATCCTTGCTGGAAAGAAGTTTATCTGTCTTGCTATCTCTGAGGCCTTTGCTGGCAGTGACGTCATGGGTCTCCAGACCACTGCTGTGAAGACCGAAGATGGCAAACACTGGATCATCAACGGTACGGAGTAGCTGCGTAGACTTTTTCTCGTCTGACATTCTATCCAGGAAACAAGAAGTGGATCACCAATGGAACGTGAGTATTCTCAATCACCCTTCAAACTCAACTCACAACTGTGCAACTCGCAGTTTTGCCGACTACTTCACTGTTGGTTGCAAGACGGAGGACGGCTTCACCGTTATCCTTGTCGAGCGAGGACCAGGAGTCGAGACGAAACAGATCAAAACGAGTTACTCGACAGCCGCTGGCACTGCCTACATCACCTTTGATAACGTGAAGGTACCTGTTGAGAACACCCTGGGTGAGGAAGGTGGTGGTATTTTCGTCATCCTCAGGTGAGGCTTCAGCATCTTTCTGTGCATCTATCCATGCCTGATAGTATGGTGGTAGTAACTTCAATCATGAACGATGGGTGATGTGCTGTGGTACCGCGAGAAGCCAACGCAGTATTAGTGAGTGTCCATCATTGATTATACTAGTAGGAATCTGACGCCCTCTTAGTCGAGGAATGCCTCAAGTGAGCTAATGAGCATTTGAGATGCGAGTGTACATGATACTAATACCGGCGTGAATCAGATGGACAACGCAACGCAAAGTATTCGGTAAACCGTTGCATTCACAAGCCGTTATCCGTTCCAAGCTGGCAGGAATGATTTCTCGGGCAGAGAGCGTGCAAAACTGGCTGGAAAACATTACTTATCAGATGTGCAATATGGTACGCTATGGGTAACACGTAGTATCGAACCCGGTATTGACATCACGTTGTAGTCCTACAGACAACAAGCGAGCAAACTCGCTGGCCAGATTGCCTTCTTGAAGAGTTATGCGACGTCCTGTGGACAAGATACCGCTCGCGATGCGGTGCAGATTTTCGGTGGACGTGGTGTCACACAAACAGGCATGGGCAAGTATATTGAACACTACCACCGCACTATTGCATTCGATTCCTTGCTTGGAGGTGCCGAGGATGTACTGGCGGACCTCGGAGTTCGTCAGGCTCTCAGAGCCATGCCGAAAGATACTCGCCTCTAGATGGGTTATACAGATATACACCTATATATCTCCTGCACAATGTATGTATTCCTTCTAATTTACAACCTGCCGACAATAACATGTCAGGTGCCTCGGAGTTTCACATTTTTAGCGAGGACAACGGGAAGTACGGTGGGTCTAAGGAGTGCAGAGACTGAGATTCTCTTCGCTGAAGGCGTACTCATTCGTCGCACAAGAGATATAATTCTACTCATTATTAAGGTAGACAGTGAGACAAGCCTTGCTGGAGTGTTGGGCCAACTACGAGTGCCTTGGTTATTATGGGGCCTCCTCCGTTACAACCAAGACTCCTTCAGAGTAGAGAACTCACACACAGACATGCGATGTTAAACTATCACCAGAACATCAAAAATATTACTCGAAGTTCATGAGGTGCGTCGCTCAAGAACTGTCCAAAAAATACGACTCAGAGTTATTTCTTGCACTATCCATTGCTGTCAGTGATACAGTTGACACTGCCGTCTGGTTGGGTCTGGCCACCAGTGTTGGTAGCACCTACAGCAGTGTGGCAGTCCCGAAAGAGGGAACAAGTAAGGAGAGGGCTCCCGTCCTAAAAGAAACAAGTCTGTATGTCATCCTGAAAAGTATAGTAGCCACCCTGCCATTGACATCATGGTAAGCTGCAATAATGTGAAGTCAGTAACCAATCTAGACATGGCCATGCTAACGTACTATTTACAAAGCCACGGCCCTCGACAGAGTTGCACATTGCCTGCAGTCTCATACGCGATTTACTAAGCCCTTTCCAGACAATGGAATGACAGGGGAAAAAAACTCACCAGCAACAGTTTCAACAAGGCCGAAGGTCAGGTAATCGTCGGGTTGAGTTGCACCAGAGGGTCTGGGTGCAACCGTCTGAAAGCGGAAGGTTGGTTGGACACTACAAAGCATGAGGGAAGTTCTTCAAGATACGGCAAAGGAGCTAAGCCATGGTAAAAATGTAATCAGTCGCTCGCAGTGAATATAATCTCAAACTCACCCCTGAAAGACAAGCGAGTTCCAGGTGAGCCTCAGGGTGGTTGCCAAAGTACCACCCAGGATGAGCATGAGACTGCCAAGGGGGAATGGGTGCCCCAAAAGTGGTTATCACCGCTCAGGTCAACACCCAGAAGACTCTTCAGGTCAAGATCAGAAACAACAGTCAAGCAGTGATAGCCGAGGAGCTAGCAACAAGTGTAGTTAAGTGAGCCGCGACGCGCATCTTAGACAACTCCCAAACTGGGGGAGATGGTGGCGAGCAGTGATGGAGGGGGCCTCAGCCACATCCTCTTTATGCACTGTTGCACTCACAAGCAAGATACGATCCCTCCTGAACTACAAATTCATCCCCTTAGTCGCATAACATCTTTGTTCAATTCTGGCAGTTCCGAGTCTACAAGCTGACAGGAAATTCCATCACCGACGCATATGACTATCCCAAACTGAGCAAATTCCAATGGCCTCTGTAGACACCTCAACGTTCCTTTGTGCACCAATGACCAGTTATTACCAACTACTGAATGGATTTGTCGACTTCAAGAAGTCATGCCCATTTGGGAGGTCGAGGAATGGCTCAGGGGATAAAAGTTCCGGAGGGTTCTCACCCAAAAACTGGTGTGCGGTGTACGAGAATGTACTTGGGTGATAGGCGCACCCCTGACCTCGTATACCCGTTCGTACCTGGCCCCTAGCACTGACATCCAACCTCTCACTACTTGTCAATGTTATAAGTACCGCTAATATCAAACTCGGTTATTGACATTCTGTCGTAGTCTTACAGGCAACGAGCGGGCAAACTGGCATAGGTAAATATATCTATGTCGAACACTATTACCACACTATTGTGTTTGGTTCCTTGCTTCTCATTAAGTCTCTCATCACTAGAAGTTAATAGCGCAATTTTGACCCTCCCCTTCCTTGCCACATAATAGGCCACCTCTGAGGGGTAGGTTCCTTCACTGAACGACCTGAATGCTGGAGCTGGCAACTTTCCTGCTGCAACGAAATGGATGTGTGGGAGGCTAACTCTGTCTCTGCTGCATACACTTTGCATCCTTGCACTGCCAAGGGTCAAACTTCTGGCCACAGTGTCTGCAATCCTGGCGGTTGCAACTTCAACTCCTTCCGCATGGGCATCAAGGACTTCTAGGGCAAGGGCATGACCGTTGACACTAGCCGCAAGTTTACTGTTGTCACCCAACTTAATCCTCACCAACAACCAAACATCCGGCACCCTCTCTAAAATCCGTCGTATCTACATTCAAGATGGCTGTGTCAGTCAAAACTCCAAAATCAACATTCCGGGCCACCACTGACTTCTGTACCTCCTACAAAGACCACTTTTGGCGACACCAACAGCTTCCAGCAGCATGGCGGCCTGCCCAACATAAGCAAGGCTATGGCGAAGGGTATGGTTCTTGTCATGTCCATTTGGGATGACCATATTGCTCAGATGCTCTGGCTCGACTCGAACTACCCCATTGGTGCCGATGCAACCAAACCTGGTGTCACTCGTGGTACCTGTGCCTCAAACTCCGGCCACCCATTGACGGTGGAAGGGCAGAGCCCCAACACTCAGGTTGCTTTCACAAACGTCCATTTTGGTCCTATTGGCTCTACATTCACTGGCACCGCTACTGGTGGCGGTAGCCCAGGAGGCTCTCCCGCTCCTAGTGCCGCCACTACTACCAGTGGGTCTACTGCCGTTCAGACGCAATTTGGGCAATGGTGAGTTCATGAACCGTTATGTTTTGCATCTTGCAGGCTCTGACACGATCTGCAGTGGTGGCCAAAGCTGGACAAGGCCCACTGCCTGCGCTTCTGGGTCCAGTTGCGTTCAACTGAATCCCTTCTTCAGCCAGTGCCTCAAAATAGGCGTCCCCCTTTTCCGAAATTTGTGTTTCTGTAATTGTGCACTTGAGAAGTCCTAGCGCTCATGGTCTGTAGTGTAACTCCAAATAGCAATTCATTATTTGCACCAATACTAACCGGATACTGACTGTTGGAGGGTTAGTTTACGAACAGTAAGCAAGCCAAGGGATTGTTTGATATATTGAGATCATTTCCGCTATTCCCTGCGAGGGCTATTGTGTCACAAACACGCTACAAACACGCTTTCGCATTGGTTGAAACCTTGGAGGTGATCCTTTCGTCGTCTGTCGCACAGCTGTCTTTTCCCGAAAAGCGAGCAGATCAGGTTGATAGCTTGGAATTGGAAACAGGTTAAGGACTTGCGACCTTAATCTGCAAGGGAATCGAGTCAGCCATAGCACTTGTGGATGCGTGAAAGTTGCACGGAATGGGTTCAACCTCAAAATTCTTGTTTGACTCGTATCACCGAGTTCTTACCAGTTCTACGGATGATCCATCTGTTTACAACTTGGCTTTTATGAACAGTTTGTTGTTTGTAGCATATATGTATATAGGCAGTTTGCGTATCAGTGGTACCATACAGTCTCAGAGGATGAACTCCTTCCCAAAGCTATTGCTTGCTATCTCGAGCAGCAGGATTCTGGGTCCATCAAATCAGCCGTTTTTTCCCCCCAATTTATGGTCTTTTAGTATTCTATGCAAGACCTTCAGGTCCCTGCGCTCCACTCTACGCTATCTAGTTTTCTTCGATGTCCACAAGCAGTCGGAACCAGGCAGCCGATATGTAACTATGATCACCGAGTATGAGTAAGCTATTTAAGGATAGGTGTGAGTAAGTTGACCGAGTCGCGTCGTCTGTCTACTTCTGAATCTAAAATAAGTGCCCTGATGAAGAGAAAGGAAAAAGGAAAGAACGGTGGAAGGAAGAATATTAAACAGGAAATGAAAGAAATGAAAAAAGGGAACGCGGAATATGTTACGAGTTGAATTTGATTAGTTTCCTCCTCTCTTCGCCCCTATCCTCGCCCCTCTTCCCCTCTCCTCCTCTTTCTTCCTCCCTCTCCGCTTTCCTTCTTCACCAAATCAGCCTTGAGGCTATAGCTCTCTATCATCAAAAGGAAGTGGTGTTTATCATCGAAGCCATGACTGATCACTCAGCTTAGTAAGTGACCAGCACAGTTCTATACTACGATGACATGCAAGTATATAGTGCCTCCGGTAAGGAAATCGCACCCCAAGTCACTACTCGTGACCACTCCCAAACAGCTGGAATACGCTCCAGCTAGAGGCACCAATATCCCTCTAGGACACGCGGTAGACTCCTGCGAGAAGGATGAAATTAAGTATCGCAGGGGGACAATAGTGCGAGTCCAAGAATGAGTAGGGAAAAAAATATCCATGGCGAAGGGTTAGATACTACATCACGTGCAGGTTCCCAGGAACAATGCTTCTGATAGGATGTCACAGCACAGCCTAACCAATGCAGATAATATCTTCCTATCTATTAGATACAAGGTACATAGAAGTATCTTTTACACACACACACACACATCAAGTTATCACAAACAAAACATTCAGATGACGAACATAACGATTAGAACGACACATACAGATAAAAATCAAGAACTTGAAAGAGATAGTGCCAAGACAAGAAGGGCTAACTGAGGTTTGAGAGGAGGAAAGATATGCATTTGAGGAAATTAAAGGCTTTGGGGTGTAGAAGCCATAGGAAATGAGAATAGAAACCGGCGTTCATTGGGTGTTCGTGTTCTGGGTATAGCTGTTGTTGTCAAAGAGTGTGTTCATGCCCATGTTCTGTTGGAAACGCGGGAACCATGCATATCCATCTAACACCACATATCGTAAATCTTGTCAGACACGAACCGTTAGAGCAATCTCAGAAACCACTCACTGTTGGATTGCCAGTCAGGGGAGTTGGAGTTACCGTTGCTGAGAACTTGCATATTCTGCATGATCAAAGCATCCCCAGGCAACGGGGGCATGAAAATATCCGATAAAGTTCCAGCTGGCGGGTTCCCGTTTGGGTTGGCATCCGTCGGCATATACGTCAAACCCGGAGCGGTCAAGGCGTTATCCAGTCCTTGGAAGTATGGATCTGTGGCCCCAACCCCTACAGGAGCAAACATGTCAAAGGAGGTCATTTCCTGTGAAGGTGGTGGAGATAGCGAACCACCAGATCTGGCTGGTGATTCGTAATTTGAGATCGGCGCCAGGGTGGCATGATCTGAAAGTTCTGGCGTTGTACCAGCTGACTTAGGTATGCGACTGCGACGGGAGAAGGAGTCTTGGAGGAGGACAGGCGACTGGAGTAATTTGCGGAGCCAGCGCGCGTACAGACCGGGTCCGTGACGTTCGTCAATTGCGACCTCCTTTGAGCCAAGAAGTCCAACGACCTTTTGCACAAGACCTTTGATTTCCATGCGTGTTTCCGGGCTCAAGTAGGACGCGAACCGGGGTTGTAGCAGCTATGGAACAACAGAAATTACACAAGGAATGCGTGAAGAGAGACGCATTTGCGCACCTTGATCAGAAATGCGGAAGCGAAGGTGACGAAGATGCTTTGAGCATCCGGTCCATGACGCCAGTAAAACACTAAAAACTAGTTTTGAGTCCACTGTTACAAGTTTAGAACAAAAGGACGAACGTTGATCAGGGCGACAGATGTCGTCAAGAACGGCGTGAACGACGTCGCGCGCAGCATTCAAGCACTATGCAACCGAGCGTGGATAAGCGCCATGCCTCAGTCCAGAAGCCAGCAAAACTTACCCGATTCAGGAAGGGATTCTCATCTGTCGTATTCTTGCCAAAGGCGTGTTGAAAACCATAAGAGAGTGCGATCAGCCTGGAGTAGCTATAGGCCAATCGAAGCAATCCGGTCCGGAACCTATTCTGGGGAACACTCATATCGGTCGTCTCCAGCAAAGCAAACCACCGGTCCCCAAGAGCTTTTAGCTCATCATCCGTAGCTGTCGAAATAGCTTCAAAGTCCGCGTTCTGCGCGTCCATGTCAGATTCTCTCAACGAGGTCAGTCAGGGGTCTACGCACCTTGTTCAGACCCGTAGGATGTTCCGGATCGTTATAAATCTTAGACATAAATGAGGCCATAACCCTCAATTCCGCGTTGTATGCGCAGATATGAATATCGAAATGCTCAAGGTTGTAAGGGGAGGTCTGGTACCAATCCATCGAGTGGTTCGCCACGTAATCGGCGTTACTGATGATGGGTGGCTTGCCATACTGAGAACCAGTTGAACGGTCGAGGTTGTAACAGTTGAGCCAGATGCGGGTGCGGTTCAGAATCTCTCTTGCTTGCCACTCGGTACGAGGTTTCTCTTTGATGGGGATATGTAAGTTTAGATCGGTTGCCGTTCTATGGCGGGACTCTGAGTTAGATAATTCCAGTCCGTATTGAAGGAGGGACTTTACCTGATAGCCAAACCGAGATACAACCAGCTTCGTTGTTCGCTCATATGCCGAGTGGGTACGGGATATAAGCTGAGCAGAATGTATGCTGCACACATTTCCACATTCTTGGTTCCACTAATGAGGGCAGTACCGGCCGCTAATTGTGCGTAATGCATCAATTGAGGATACAAATCCGGACGTTCGTCATAGAATCTGGAAGCGATGGCGCAAACTATAGCATGTCAGGCTTAATAATACCATACAGGGAACGGTTACTCACTGACTGTAAACAAAAAGGGACTTCGCACGGCCGTCAAGGGGGGCGTATAAAGCTTAGGGTCCAATAATGATACTGAGTCATTCATTTTCTCAAAGTAACTAGAAGGATACATAAGTTATGGCAGCAGAGAGGAATTAAATACTTACATTGCAAACAGCTTCTCTGCATCGGAAGTCGATATTACGCCACGATTAAGGATATGTGGTTGGACACGCTGGACCATTTTTGCGTGTTCATCCTCTGCATCGTTGCCTTCACGTCATCAGATGTGTGCTCGGAAGAGACAGTATGCAACGACTCACTGGTAAAGTATTCTGAACTAGTAATTCCGGTATCTTCAGGATCCACACTACCGGCACGATTCTTGATGCTCAACCTGCCCATAAGCCCCCAGGGAGCAGCCTCGGAAGGTAGGTTGGGTGGTTTATCACCGGAGCCCTTCTTGCGGGGGTGATTCGTGCTGCCAGTAACGGAGACTGTCGTGGTATTCAAGCTGGAGTTGGAGTTCTGGTTCTTCAATTTCTGGCCCCCAAGATTCTGAGTCGTTAGAGACCCGCCCTCAGCATGTTCCACGGCAATATCGTATTTATCCTCTCCGTCACCATAACCCTCCAAATCCTCTTGACCAACGTTCTCGTAATCGTCCTCGTCCCAACCAGTCGAGTCAGAGTCGTCCCCGGAAAGGTAGCCCTTCGAAATTGAATTACCAAATTGCAAGAAACTCTCCTTGGCCTGAGCGAGCCAATCTTCAATCGCCCTACTGCCTTCAGTGAACGCGGGAACAGCATTTGGAGCAGAGCCCGATTCATCGAAGGAATCACCATCGGTAGAAACCACAGGGGACTGTAGGATAGCTGAAGAGTTTTCTAGATTGGGAGGTTGCCCCTGAGACCGCTGGACCGCCTCGAGCTGTGCTATTAGTTTGTTGATCTGGTCGGCCTGTACTCGAATTTGGTTGATGAGATGCTCCCGTTTACTGCGACAGGTATGAGAAAATAACCAGATGATGGAAAGACGTTACTTACGGTGGCACTCGACGCTTTTTCCGTCCCGGGATAACACACTCGTGACCGCCATTTAAGCATCTTTTGCAGGTTTCCGGATCAGTGACGAACTCGCACTTGACCTTGAGGCTTTTGCAGCGTGCGCACGCGCCGGAGCTAGATTAAACGAAGGGATTAGAAGAAGAAGAAAAAAAAAAACTCAAACGAGACCGAATCTAATACACACTGTTTTTTCACCCCCTCTTTTTCCGGACTAATATCTCCATCATGCTCGTCCTCCAGATTCCGATCCGGGATACGCTGTCGCTTCGCTTGCGGGGCGGAACCCCCCGAAGTAGTCGACGCGGTAGGATAATAGCTCGGCTGAGGTTGAGGAAGTCCGGGAGCATTTGATGGTTGGAACTGTTCTTGCATTGGCCCAGGGGAAGTGGTCAGGACATTGTTGCCTGAAAAGCTGCCTGAACCGGCCAATGCATTGTTGCCATACTGCATGGAACCAGAATCAGCTCGATAAAGGGTAGTGTTCACGGAAAGGTTCTGAGGAAAAGGTTGTGGCTGGTTGGAATTGAAGACGCCCTGCATATATGCTCCGTTCTGGGTAGAATTCGATGACCCAAGAGACTGGCCGCGTTGCATCTGTGAAGGTTGCTGGTCATGTTGGGCACTGGCGCCGAGTGCAGCTTGAAGCGAGGAGGAAGGTTGCGCGAACTGGAAGGCATTCGAAAAAGTAGTCGACGGTTGCTGCGATTGTTGTTGCTGCCGATGTTGTCGGTCGCTGGAGGTGTAGGAGCCAAGATCCATCTGTTGGGAGTACAAACCGTTGTTCTGTGGCCACTGGTTGTAGGACCTGGACATAGTGGGGAGAAGGAGGGAAGCAGTCGCGAGGGACGGATTCTAGATGAAAGGCGCTGATGATGGTGGAAAGAAGAGAGGAGGGGGATGGCAGACTTTTTGTAAGTAGACAGATGTAATCAGCAATAGACGGGCCGATGGAGTGTGTGAGTGAACCAGACCAATCATCGACGACCCAGTCTAAGTACAGATAACCAAGATCAATTCCTGGCACTGCACTTAACAGACCCCAACGGCTGTGCTCCCACGTGTACTTGCTCATCCACCATCCTTATCACCTCATCCCTTTCCCTTATAACGATCTACTGTGCCTTGTCCTGCGACAGCCTGGCATTGAACTTAAGTAATTTCATGCCAGATGATGGAATTTTCTCTTCGTCCATCCCACTCAGGCCTCCAACAACATACCAAAATAAATGTCCACGTGTTCACAGCCACCTCGCACACTTTTGAAAGAACTTTCGACCCGTCCTGTGGCTGTTCACCTTTACCGCTTTCCTATGCGCAATTCTCAACGGAAAGCATGACACTCTGATTCGTATTCACAATTAGCATCGCATCCAAGCCGCCACTAGGACATTTGCGCGTGGATGTTATTATGGATGACAGCATAATTCCCTTTACTTACTGCATTGCTGTTCGCTGTTAACACTACTAAGTTTGGCACCGCCATCCGATTGTCTTTATGGCCCCTCGCTTCCTCAGGCTCATCCCGAGATGCTGGTTGGCGGATATCATATTCACTCGAAACGCCATAATCTCTTGGCACTTGTGATTGACCGCTGGAAACGAATTCTAACTTAGGCTTGATTTTGTCACGAGGCTAGTTTCATTATCCACATCATTCGCCGTCGTCTGATTTCACCACAGCGCGTCTCCACCGATATATTCTTCAGCGCTGGGTCTTCATTCTTCTTCCCATTTCATCGACAACAATTTACTCATGCCGCCGACGACGTGGTTCACTTATTTTGCTCATCTCTCCATTGGGCATCACAGTTATAGCATGAAACCAGTATCCATAATCTCCTTCTGTACCACCGCCGTAGCAAATCGCAAGCTCTCTGGAGCAGACAATCCCAATCATAAACTGGATTCATAGCGCCATCAATCTCCCGAATATGAACTCGTTCAATTCGATGATCATCAAATCGTTGCCATGACAAGTTTTCCCTTAATCGGCCTCAGACTACTTGTTCTCGGCCATCGTGCCTGCAGTCAGCCCAGATTATTCGAGCTTCTAGAAATGTATGCACTTCGCCTGCAGCAGAACGAGTCTGACCGCTTGAACAATTCAAAGTATTTATCTGGCAAGTATCAGACCCCAACCCTAGGGTTTATGCTACTGGCAATGGCTTTTTGGAATGACACTTGGGTAGTGTCGTATAATACCGCGTCTGAGGGCAAGATCATCGTATTACATCCTGAGGGATATTGGCGTTCGCCAATCGTTCGCCAATCACGGACACCTAATTTTATACATAATGGCAGGCATGGGCTTTTCGTGGCTCCGTGCCATTCTCTCGCAGTTGACGTAGAGCCTCTGCTCCCCTAAAAATTCTGAAGACGTTCCCTCGTTGTTCAATGACCCATCACGAATTTGCATATTCTTATGACATCTATAATTGAACGCGCGACTGAATGCCGACTTGTTTACAGTTCACTGGATACTAAAGAGTTGGTCTATCTACTTGTTTATCTACCCGGCCCCGTCAACATTCACTTGGACGATCACTGAGTGACCTCCGAGCCGATAGATTCTCGCCCTGCGACCTACTTCTACCACTTCGACATTATCAACTTCTCCGGACACTCAAGGAAGTCATTGCTAACATCCCGACAATTCCTGTTTATCACCCGAATCCCGAGACGGTAAACCTTCATAATTCGCAAGTCCCTCCACTTCCTCCGCTTGCTATAGAGCCGGAAGACTTTCATATCGATATTACGAGCTTCTGGCTCTAGCACTTCCCTCCTCGCCTATGCTGTATTGCGCATCGTACATAACGAATTTCCGGTCAATAAACAGATTCCACTCAGTAGAGCTCCTAGGAACCATTCGCACAACCCTAACGTAGACTTTCATCCTACTTTAGTCATATTCCCCCGAGTCCTGAGAATCTGCCAATCAATCGATCAAAACATATCCCGCGGCACGGATGCTGTAAGCTACCTACTATTTTCTGTACACACAGTGGTAAGGCTCCTTCATTGCCAACGCTGCCATCCAACTGGCGAGTCCGTACCCCGCTGAGGGTCCACTCTGTGTTTATCAAGAGAACAATACCGTCCCTGTAGGTGAGTGTTGCCGATTTTACTTTGTCTCGGGTCGGTGTCTGCCAAATCCGTGCCGCCGTATATCCGACTCCTTTGGGACGCGCTTGGGTAGCTAATTTTGCGGAGCGCGCTCTATTAAAAGGTGCTGCTGGGCCCACTTAATGTCCTGGCAGCCGCGATCGTGATTAGAGCTTTCTAGTGCTGAATCACGCGTACCTAAGTTGTGTCTTGAATCTAGGCCTCTGATACTACGATTGGTGACGAATAATATCCCCCCATGCATCTCCAAACGTAGACAATGAGTTTCCGTGGAAGAACAAAATTGCCGCGAGATTGATATACCGCGAGAAAGGGTGGCATTGACGTGACATCGCTTCGGACTGCCTGAGGCTGTACGGGAAGGATTGCCATTTATGTACATTACATTACTAGATTGGGGTTATATATATTAAACCATCGGAAGATATATCAACAGATCAACACAGCCAGAAACAAAGGGAGAAATCAACCTCATTCCCAAAACCCTTCTGTAACCCTCGGCCCCAGCTTCTAGATCACGTTCTCATCTCGTCACATATGACCTCAAGGGATGTATACATGTATATCACGACTTCTGTCCCGTCGAAGACCCAACATCCATCACCTGATCGTACCTCGACAGGCGAGGACGGGCTTTACGATCTTTGGCCTTTCCCGGAACGCATGTCTGTCCCATCTTTGAGCAGCGGAGACAAGTCTTGGCGTTAGCCGGGTACTCGCATTTAACTTTGATCTTCTTGCAACGCTCGCAAGCCCTGTTTTATGTGTCAATAATAATAGCATAAGCCAGTTCGAGTGATCGAACCCGAGCTTCGAAGCCGGACGCGTACCTCTTATGCCCATTATCCAGGTCATCTTGCCCACTGCCTTCCCCTGATTCATTCGGCGACTCTGCGGGCTCGAGCACGATCTGGACATGGGCATGGTGGCTGCCAGCTTGTGGCGTGGAATTAGAGGTAGAAGATTGACTAGAAGCATATGCCCAAGCAAGCGCTTCCTCGTCAGTAGCAAAAGAAATGTTAGTGTTCGAGGTGTTGTTGCATGCCATTGGAGTTGTGTGGGTTAAGGTCTGGAGCCCTAACTGACGGCGGTATTTATACCCCTCATGACTATGCTACGCCTCAAAGATAGGTCCCTAAACCATCGCCTTTGTCGTTAATTTCCCTGCCAGCAATACCGTCACCATCGGAAAGTACTGGGAAGGGAACATCTGGCCGTGACGTCTGAAAGCTCCCTTACTGGTGCCCTTGACCGTGACCGTGATGCTGGCGCGGAGACAGGCGTCTTCCGCACGGACCCCTGATACATTCATCAAAACTCCTTTCAACAAGGATTAAAAAATGAATGATGGGGCGCGTGTTCCGAGTTTGCCTTGGCCGAACTAACGTTCATCGCGATGCTATTCAGCCTTTCTTGTCTCGAAGAGAAATTACTTCTTGTTCTTGTACTTACACGCCGTATCTCCTCCCCCTGATCTTGTATACAGGATCTACGGCGTACCGAGGCCACCGCCCTGAAAATGTGGGATGGCTCTGCCAAATTCCACACAATGACTCCCGAAACTCAAAAGCTGATGAATCAATGACATTGATCGAGGAACTTCAAATGGCTGGGCTGTAAGCCAAACAACCCAACACTGATCAGGCACAGCTCAGTTGACAGTAATTCAGTCTAACATGACCCTGAGGCCTCACCTAGTCGAGGTACACCGAGGCACACGCTCTTAATACATTCTCTCAACACCACACTGGCAGGTGTTCATTGGGATTGTTAATGATGCCTGACCATGATGGACATAGCGTAATGTCCAACTTTACGGTTAAAAGCTGAAGTAGACGGAGACAGACACTGACAGTGACGGAAAGATCGTATCAATGCATAGATCAATTCTCTAGGGATTACAGCAGTCTGACTTGAGCGAATTGCAAGGGGTAAGTCTAGACCATGGACAGCCATCCGCGGATGGGACGGGCTACTTCAATGCTCATAAGTTACATGTATAACAAAGCTCAAGTGCTCAATCACCATCCCTGATTGGATGACACTTCCTTAATCTTCCTGGCATGTTGAACCTGAGGTTTGTCAAAGGTACAGAATTTGATAATCAACCTTCAACCATGGAATCGTCACAGGAGTAGAAGTAACACATCCTATACCTTCACCGCAGTATGTCGGAAACTGTCCCGTGTCGGATATGTGCCTTCTTTCCTTCCTTCCTTCCTTCTGTTCCACTTCTGAGCGGGCGCAATTCTCAGCCTTTCACATTTGCGCGAGTCCTTGTTCCATCCCTGGCCATCTAACATGTGACCGTACACATAGTAAACCTCGAGAGATATTGACCTTGGAAAGAAGGACTCACAACGCATCTCGCCCAAAGGTTACTGCCCCAGTCGTTCAAAAGTTCAAAGTTCACTCCATGGCCAGTCACTGACTCAGAAAGCTCTGCACGTCAAATGAAAGGCTTCTAGGCTGGATAACAGAGCATACCAGGTGACTTTCTCTGGTAAATCGAGGACTTGTCTCGACCTTGTCAAAAATCTTGCAAAGCACTCCGATCGTCCGAATGGTCTGGCAGATCAACGTCAACAAAGCTTTCGTGATGATATGCAATGGAAAGATGAAAGCAGTCACCGAAATGGAGCTGGTATATGATTCAAGGTCTTTCAACGAGAGGCTCTCTTTCTGCAGTGCACTGGTTTCTGAGTGTTTGCTTTACGGGATTCAAAAATCCATTGAATCTTTTTTGAAACCATAGCCATACATGATACACTCTCAGGGATTCTTGATCTGTAATGCTTAGTAATGGTGAGTCTCCGAAATACTCCCGAACGAGATGTCGCAAGAAACCAAAACATTGTCTAAAGCACTCGATGGCTGAGGTTCTTCCATGTAGTCCGTACAACATTATATGCCCTACGCCCTCACTCTCTTCGTCCACGCACTGTTGCCGCGGCACTGAGAAAAAAATAAAGTAAAATAAAATAAAGCAGAACAAAACAGTACAAAACAAGGCAAGAGTCGAAAAAGCAAACAAGCAAAGCGCGATCAAGCCGCCGCTGTTCAGCATCCTCACCACTTCTTCAAACCAGGGACAAAGTTCGCTGAAGGGAACCTGCCATGGGGAATTCTCAGATGAACCCCTCCCCTCCCCCAGGTCTTCTTCCTATGACCTCCGAGCTGCAAGGTGGATAGGCATGGAAGTGTTGCTTCAAACTGGACTTGAAGCTTGAAGCCTGAAGCCCGAAGCTTGAAGCTAAATTTGAGGGCTTTACATTGCACAGGCGGCGTGATGGCCGATCACCAAAGACGACGTTGATGCCCGCCAACCAGGATACACCATACGCGGCCGAAAAGAGATCAAAGGCAGGGGAAAAGAAACGATCGCGTTACATACCCAGTCAGATTCCCGAAGCGGCAAAACAACCCCGCCTCGCTCGAGGGGTTAGTGCCTCAACGGAGCCACTAGACTGAGAGTCCTATCTTTGCACGAGGTTAGAACGCAATCATCATCGACAATGGGGTACTATATGCCCCCAGGCAACACGTAATCCGAACCAAAAGAATGCAGTCA
Organism: Podaxis rugospora; assembly: GCA_018524415.1. Taxonomy (NCBI): domain Eukaryota; kingdom Fungi; phylum Basidiomycota; class Agaricomycetes; order Agaricales; family Agaricaceae; genus Podaxis; species Podaxis rugospora. The sequence continues at coordinate 142,589 of JAEUWL010000468.1, read as the reverse complement.
ACTCTCATAAGCAATAGGACTATGGGGTATAAGAGCGTGGGTTATAAGAGAGGACTAAAGACCAAAAAACCTGACTTCGTCCCCGGAAGTTCTACGAGTTATGGCTTATGGGATGCGTGGGTTATGAGGGATTTGACTGTAATATCTTTTACTCGTTATGCCCGAAGCACTCGAGAGAATTTGTTGGGATACAACGATGACGACTCGTCTTGCGGTCAGAAAATTGGGGCAGTGTCTTTCGGAACCTGAACTCCGGACATGCAAAATGGATAAGGTCCCAGACTCTCAAGCTCCAAGATTAACCCGGTTCAAGGGTTTCAGAGTGTATGAAGGCCATCCATTCACATGTCAGGTATTATGGAAACAAATCGTCAAGCCGTGACGACAAAAAATGAGTATAGGACTCGGAGAGGTGAAGGGAAAGGGAAAGGAAGAGTGAAAAGGATGCCCAAGCACCCCGAATAACCACCACCACTACCACAAAGCTCGAAATAATATACTGCTAAATTACTGAGATACCAGATCATCTAACAACGACTGTCGGAAATTTGAAACAGGTTGTACAAAGCCCCGTCCGAATAATGTGTATCCAAAAATGTGAAAGCAAGAAAAAGAGGAATTGCAAGGGACGTTACTTTACTGATAACTTAAGGATATATATCAATTTTTCGAATTTTTGAGCAGTGACAGGAGTGAGTGACCGAGTGAGGATGAAATGTGAGGCATAAATTGTGAGAATAGTAGTAGATGTTTGGATGGGGTGCGATTAGGATGGAAGTACAAGAGGCATACGACCAACAATGCGTAGCAAAAGAGACAACGCTATGATCGAAGGAGCACAGGCGAAAGGATGGGACAAAAAGAACAAAAAGCCTCAGGCCAAGAGCGCCGCAGCACCGTTCGACAAAAGAAACAGTCATCTCACACGGAAACAAAACTTTCATTGAAAGACGTCAACGCATCAAGCTCTCGCAGTCCGATCCGATTCTGCCGTCTTATACGACTCAACGGTTGGCGTTGAATGCCCAGGTGTGGAAGGCGGCAACGGGAACTCCTTTGTCACATCTTCCTCTCCCTCCATCTCACTGTACACTGACGTCGTCGAATTGATTGAAGGCTGCATCGATGCAATCCTCAACCTCGCTTGCACCTCCTCCTGAGTTGTCTCACCATCCAGTGCAGCAAGTAATGATGCCATTGCACGTTCGTTGGACGATGATGATGATGCCGACAGGGACGAGACGTGCGTCGCAAATTGAGGTCGAGGTGGTGGGAGGGGGGAGGAGGGCGAATTTGCGGTGGTGGTTGTGGTTGGTACCGGAGTTGTAATTGTAGGTAAAGGTCTAGTTGACGGATTGGGTAGGGGTGCGGTTGCATGGTCGTCATCGAACGGGTCAATGGCTCTGCCTTTGCCTTTGTCGATCTTTGGGACGGGGATGTGAGTAGACGAAGCATCGCTTTGTGCCCTTGAAGCCTTGGATGCAAGGGAGTTCGATCTTGAGCGGGGTCTCGGCGGGTCTTCCTGAGCGCCAAAGAAAGGATTCCCAGCGCTTTTTCGCCGCTCTTCAGGTCTATTTTCGTCACTGAAAGGATTCACGATTTCCGCGCTCTGGCCATCGAAGTTAATAATTTCGGCACTCTCCCAGTGGTGGAGAGGGGACGAGGTAGCGGGAGGGGTGGGAATGGCCATGTTGAGGGAAGGAGACATTGCGCCAGACAAACGCTCTGAGGTTGTCCGGACAGACAAGAATGAGCCTTGGGCAGTATCATCCCAGGAGAGTACGCTTGGATTGGTATCACGGCCGATGAAGGGCTTAGGCGTGGGCATGGATGCATTGCTGATCTGGTTGTTCTGGTGGTGATCATGGTTGGCATGGGTCCTGTTCTGGAGTGGGTATTGCTGGGCAAAAGGATGAGGCATTTCAAGATGCACAGGCTCCTCATCGGTATGGGTATAACCTGTCCGAACACTGACGGCTCTGTTGAACATGGTGAGCTTTTCCATAGGAGGGACGGATTCGGCGGAAGACTGTTTGACACGGCCTTCCCATTTGTCCTCCGGATTGCTATCTTCAAGCTTTCCCCAGTGTTCTCTGTGTGAGAGACGGCGCTGCATGTCAGCACGGGCATTCACAGGACCGCGGGACCTAGAGCCATAGGTGGCTTTGAGGGAACGGTGATAACGGCGGTAGAACCACAGGCCAAGGCCGATGAGTGCTACGGCGCCTATGAAAGCACCGACACAGGATCCAACGACAGTGCTCATGGAAATTGCGCGAGATGAACTGGAAGAGGCTGCCACAGAGGCAGAAGGATCAGCGGAATCTGAGGAAGGGGTGGGTGTGGGTGTGCCGCTGGGAGTGATAGTGAGGACGGGTGTGTGGTTTGAGACGAGGGGCGGGGCGACGGTGAAGCCTCCACCGGCTGGTGTGCTTGTATCGAGGGCCAGAGTGGGGGCAGCTGAAGCCTGGTCTGTTGCAATGATGAGAGTGCCATCAATGCCGGTGCCTGATGGTACAGCGAGTGGGTCATTCTGGCGGTGGGCTATAGGGCGGTTTTCTAGAGGAAGGAAGCCCATAATAAAGGAAGGGAAGGAGAAAAGAGCGACAGAAGGAGTGATACACTCGGCGGTAAAAGCTGGAAGAAGAAAAGGACAGTCAAGTCCTCAGATGTGTCGCCAGTCACACTTCCGTGACATCGCTTCTAGCAACCACCCTCCCATCACCGCAACCACCTCTCACGCTGCCCCACGCTTTCGTAAAACCTACTGCTTGTCAACGAATTGCTTTCTTATGTTGTCAGCCACTTTCACCGTCCATGAATAAAATAAATTGCACACCTTCCTCTTCACGATCATTTTATAGCTTTGTCAGAAACTGTGAGGTGAATTGATACATTCAAGTTAAGTATGAGAACATATGCACCAGTTCTGAAATGTGCCTAGTGTAGCGTTTTGCCGTTATGCGTCAACCGCGATTGTGTTTGGAAGTTCCGCGTTGTGGAACTTGATCAATAGTGTGAACACCTGAAACATGATGATCTCTTTGCGTGGTCAAGAAACTTTCTATCAATGTTTTCAAGAGAGTAATGAAGGAATGCATGTTGCCATATTGAGCCGGTGTTGCCAGGGCACCAAAGGAAAAATCAATATTCCTCGCATACTTACACTTCCAAAGACCTCTTCCCCCCTCATCGGCCTCACAATCCACTCCGTCTTGCTCTCCCCATGTGCATTCCTTCACGCTCTATCACTTTCGCTCCTTAATCTCTGTACATATTCACGCGTTGCAGCTACGGTCGCTCTGCTCATTGACATAACCTGCCATTCCATCATCACTTCATGCCTATCGTCACCCTTTTCAACCGTGCCAGCCCAAACCCCGTCGGCGCCGCCCAATCTAGTGGCAGTGTCTCTGGATTGTATATAGCTGGCTTCGTCGTTGCTGGTACAATCTGCGCCGGAATTGCTTTGTGGCTCGGTATTTACTTGTATCGCAAGAGGCTTGCCAGGAAGCGTCAGGGTCAAATGGGTGCTGCCTTCCTCTTTGTTCGCGGCTTGGTGCAGGACGGCGAACCCTACCTCGAAAAAGGCGTCTATTCGTGCGTAATGATCATTTAACAAGCATCTGAATCTGTTGATTCGTCGTGACAGGCAAAATAATCCCTCACCGGGGTCATTCTCCCGAAATAACATAAACTCACAAATCATCCTCCCTTCCAAGGCGCTCACTAAGACATCTCCAAACCTCGAGCAAGCAGAACGGGACCAAATCATCGCATACCACCGTCAATCCGGCGCCTTCCCTAAACCCTTCTCCTTGCCAACCCCTCAACTAAACTCAGGAACTGAACGCCTCTCTGTCGTCAGAAATTCATACGCTCCGAGCTCCCGCGCATCCCGCTTCTCCGTCTTCTCTGCCGCATCCTCCTTCAATGAGTCCCTCACGTCCACCACGACTGGCGGGGCTGAGCGCTCAATACGTAGAGTCCGCCAAGCCTTCAACCCTGTACTTCCAGATGAACTTCTCGTCACAGTTGGGGAGCAGCTGATGATTCTTCAATCATTTGATGATGGCTGGTGTGTCGCTGGAAGGGAAAGTGGACTCTTGATGCCCCAGCCAAAGAGTCTGTTCGGCTTTGGTGGGTCATCGAGGACCTCGACCCCGACACTGTTTGGCCATGCTACTGGCGCGGGTGTTGGTACGACGAGTGGAGGAAATGTCGAGTTGGGAATGATACCAGCTTGGTGTTTCCTAAAACCGGTGAAAGGTCTGAGGGCCGAGCGGCCTGTGAGGGGTAGTAGCTTAGGTGTGACGGTGCAGATGGATCCACCGTCTGGGGAGCGGAACGATCTGATTTCGTGGTCGAACTTCTGAAGAATGATCCATCTTGGAGCTCCGTACCATGCCCCAACAACCCCCTCCTGCACTTTCCGCCACTTTGCTTGTGGCCCTTTGGATACCCGCAACTCCTGCACCACTATACTCACTTGGCTGAGCTTGATGCTCCTTCCCTGCTTTAGAGCATGAAGTTACCCTGTTCCGGCTTTATTCTGGCTGTGCCCCCCTGTCCTTATACCCCTCACACGCGCTGCACTGGATCATGTAGACCATGTAACCTTAACATCAATCCCCTCTACCCTGTCCCGTATTGCTCTCGGCTTTTCGTCGTCATTCTCCGTCCTCGTCCCACGATCACCGCTGCTCAGTATTCATCTCTTCCCATTCTTCCTCCGTTTATCTGGTCGCACCTAGTGTGTACACCCAGCCTTAAGGTGCCGGACACCCTCGCGCAATTGTCGCCGGGTTAGGACCTGCTCGCATATACTTTTACTGTTTACATGTCTTGTGTTTTGGGCTCAGTCCATGGAAGAAGGAAGGGTCCAGTTTTAAACGGTATTTAGCTTCAGCACTGTGTATATGTCTTTCATTCCTGATGATATGCACAATACATATATCCGCAAGTGTAAACGATTTCCCACAAAACTGATATTCATGTTACTGGCATGTTTCATCCAATCCTGGGCGAAAAAGTAACCGAAACGGTTCGTCCCGGAATTCATACCCCCCTCTCGGGGCGAGGTTCCTGATCATCGACATCTGCCTCTGGCTTTGGACCAGACTCCCAGAGCGGAGGTTCGAGGTTCTTGCCTCGTGTGCGGTGAACACTTCTTTTACTTATAACACAGCCAGCTGACTGCCAACAGTACTCAGAATCATTCAGAGTATTATGCAGAGCATGAGATGATGCGACGTAGCGCAATATGACCAAACGTATCTTTTATATCCCACAACACACACAGATGTTGAGTAAGTATTGGGACTAGTCGCAGTATAAAAGCTGCTGCTGCAAGATGGACAGAATCCACACAGCAGCTACATAGAACTTCCCATACCTCCAGCATCAACGGGCGAGGCATGTCCTCTAAAATCAGGATCTTTATAACCGGTGCCACTGGTAATCGTCAATCCCTACTGGACCCCGCTTGAGCTTGACCCCTGATTGGCGGTTCCGTACTTGAACGCCTCCAGAAGCATCCCGACGCCAGTAACTTCGAGATCACTGCCATTGTTCGGAATGTTCAGAAGGCAGAAAATTTCGAGGAATTTGGCGTAAATGCCATAGTTGGATCCTTCAATGATGCGAAGTTCTTCGAAGACCTGACAGCACCTGCAGATATCGTATTCGACTTCGACACGGCAGGCGAATAGCCCTCACTACTTGTTGCATCGAGTATCCTGATGAGAATTTAACTAGGTGGATGCCGATGGCCTGGAAGCCGCCAAGATCATGCTTCGCGGCTTCAAGAGGAAGTTCCAAAAGACAGGGAAACCCCCAATCTTCATCCACACCGTACGTCTCAGTTCACTTGGCATCGAAAGTACGGGCTGACCCCGATTTGTATCTTCAGTTTGGAACTGGCGTCAATGCAGCTGGCCTCCAAGCTTGTGATGTCGTATGGGATGATGCCAATCCAGATCAATTTGAAAGGCTACTACCGAAGGCCCCGCACCACGACGTAGACCTCGAAATCATTCTAGTCGACGAGGAAGGATAGCTAGAGCGTACCTTGTCGCTCCCGCTGTGATCTATGGAATTGCTTCAGGAAATTTTGTGGATGCAACGCTTCAGCACAAGCATCCTATCCTGATACCTATTTTGGTTGATGCCTCGCTCCACCGAGGACGGGCCGGAATATTCGGAAAAGGAGTGAGCATCTGGCCAAACGTTCTTGCTGACGGTAGTATGGCAAATTGTTTATTGTGTCCGAGTCTCTTCCGAGTTGCAGATTCGGTGCGTGGCGGCTGACTTGTACATCGACTTTTACAATGCGATCAAAGCAAACCCGAATATCGTTGGGCATGGTCGCAAAGGTTACTATTCGGGTTGAACGGGGAGCATACCATGTATGATGTCAGGAAGGAGCTGGGACGTGCACTTGTCGCACTCGGAAAGAGCTCAGACGAGGAGCCTACGGCCTTTAGCAAGGAGGAGATCGACAAATACTTCAATGTGAGTCTTCTCCATGTCTAACCGGGCATGGGATTGACGCGGTTATGATGGTGCAGGGTTCGATTGTCGTCGGTGGAAATTCAAGAGGCCGTGCTAACAACTCGAAGGCTATTGGGTGGAAGCCGAAAAGGACGACAAAGGATTTCCTGGAGGGTATTCGGCCAGAGTTGGAGGAGGTATTTAGGACGAATCATAAGAGACTGGCACCTCCTGTCTCCCAACCGCCATGGTTCGTGACCCTCATCTTTCCAAACATTTCATTCATAGCTACGCCATAAATCATCCGATTCAACACCCGAACCTGCCATTGCATCCACTGAGGCTGATCGCGTATGATGACCCGCCAGATTTCATAGGGAAGTTTGTTCGAGGTTGCGGGACACAAATCAACCTCCCGATGTGTATCGCCCTTGTGCATGCGAGTGGGAGACATTCAAGCGATGAAGGACAGAGTCAAGTCGGGGAAGTTTATATGGATGTCATACATGACTCGACCGAAAGCACGTATGCTGTTGGTCTGATCCCCGTAGGCGTCTATCGCCCTGTCAGGGCCGTTCACAAGACGGGAACTCCGTGACCATCTTCAATTTATGTCTACAATATACACCAAGAATTCCCTTATAGCTTTCCTCTAACTCGAGCAGCTGCACTGAAAGCCCAGCATTTTCCTTTCCCCAATCCCGCAATACCTCCTTTCTTCTTTTTCTTCCTTGCTTAGTTCCTCCTCCGGCCTTTCGTCGCCTTCTGCACCCCAGGTTTCGTAAGGATTACAAGCCATCTGAGATAGCCTCGGTCACACCAAAAATTACTAAGTTGAAACGGGATTATACTCACATGCATGACCTTGGCCAAGACCCTCTTCCCGCTCGTACTGTCCTTCTCAACCTTCTTGATTACTTCCTCCAACAGCCACTGTCTCAACACAAACCTCGGATTTGACAACCTCATCTCCTCCTTTCTTTCTTCCTTTGCCTTCTCGGCGGTTCCCCAGAGACTCTCCGCAATCTCGTTATTGATCCTCTCAGCGTAGGCCTTCAACCAATCTTTCCATTGCGAAACCGCCTCCTCCTTCTTCAAGGATCCAGTGTCAGGCGTGGCTCTCAACAAACGCTCAATGAACACCTGTATCGGCGCGTCAGCCTCCGAAGCCGCAACATCCCAAACCGGATCGAAATCCATCAAATTTCGGAAAGTGATGTGGAAATCCAGATGCTGAGTTTCCATCATATCCAGCAATGGCTGGAAGAATTGACTTTGATCCTTGGAATCTTGTCTTCGGAAGCCCAGTCGCTTACGCAAAAGTCGTCCATATTCATCCGAGCAGGTCTGCTGGACAACACGTTCAACTTCACTCCTGAGCGATTTGCCTTCGTCGCTCCAAGCCTCGATTTGTTCCGAAGTAGCGTCCTTTGCCCAATCTTTGGGCACAGCTCTGCCTTTGAATGTCGCCTTCTCTGCACCAATGATAGGCGCCAGAGCGTTCAGTAAAGCTCTGAGAGCATAGACACTACGACCGGTTTCAGTGGCTGAAGCCAGAGCTGTGTAAATGGACACCTACATCATGTTAGGTTGATATTTGTAGGCATATCGACCACCCTCGTCGGTGTGGTTGCAAATATGGAGTGGGTCGAAGACATCCATGAATGCGTATGGACCTAATGACATGTTCAGTCTCGTAAACGGAAGTCGACAAAGATTGACGAACCATAATCAATCGTCAAACCAAGGATAGAAACGCTGAAGCTCGGTTAGCTCACGAGCGAAACTGCACTAAGTCCCACAGCTCACTTGTCGGTGTTAATGACACCGTGCATGAACCCGTATGCCTGCCACCCGGCGACCATCTCAGCGTTCCTCTTTGCCACGTCGAGCACAAGCTTCTCTCCCCAGGCTTCACCGTCCTTGAGGTCAAGCTTAAGGACATCCCTGGCTACGTATTCTCCGAGTATGCGAAGAGCTTCAAGATCTGGCTTTTGCTGTCCACCACCGAAGAAAAACATATTGGTAGGACCGTTTAGAGCTTCGAAGTTTCCGATGCGAATGAATGAGGGTGCAACACGGGTTGTGACGCAGGCTGTTTCCATCTGCTCGCGAGCAACTGGGAGTGCGGGAAGGGAAACAAGGGCGAGGGCACGAGTAGTTGGAATGTGAAGAGCCTGCATTGCTAGGTGGTAGTGAGTATATGACCACTGGGAGAACATTATATCCTTACCTTCAGAGCAGAGGTACTCGCGGATAGATGAACGCAAGACAGCAAGGCCATCTGCACTTCGAGAGAATGGTGTGCGTCCAGCACCCTTGAGTTGAATTTCGTAACTCTCTCCGGGCTTGGTGGGATGAGGTGTAACCACTAAAGTAGAATTAGCGTGGGTCGCCGTAAACACAAAGGATACTCAACGGATTGAGATGGCACGGCCGTCTCCAAGTTGCCCTGCCCAAGACCCAAACTGGTGTCCACTGTATCGCATGGACCACGGTGCGAAATCGTCCGACATTAACATTGCGTGGCCACTCAGAACTTCAATTAGGTCCTGTCTGACGGCCCTAACATCTTCCTTGGTAGAGGGAACACCATCTCCTTCGTCACTGAATTCATCAGCGAGGGTGGGCCCTCCAAGGATTGCAAAAGCATCTCCAACATCCAAATGGGGGACACAATCTCTTAATGCAGTTTCAGAGAGGCCGATGAGATCAAGTGGTTGATCTCTGTTCTCAGGATAGTGCTTGCGTAAGGGTGCGTTCGGGAATTGTGTGGGAGGTAACTGTGGGTGGGTGGCTTCGCGAGCAGCTAGCCAGCGCTCGATGAATGCCCCCTGTTCTATGTCTTTCGGGTCTTCAGTCTCGGGTGGTTTGACATCGTAAGGAAATGGCATTGGATACGGAGAGACATGGGAGAAGTGGCATTGGGGCGAAAGAAGACGAGCTCTGCGTTGAATGCTTGGTTTGGTGATCTGGACTTCGCGGAAGGCGGCGACTGAGGGTGTATGAGTATCGGGAGTGAGGCGTCTAGTAAGGAGACCAGAGGGAGGGCATAGTGGGAGAGCAGAGATAGGGTATTTTGTGGTTGCAGACATTCTGTTGAGAGGCAGGCGCATAAGCCGGCGCAGCGAAGGAAGTGCTTGCTACATTTGTTGCAGAACATATCCTGTGACAAACGTCATTCCTGATCGATGATCAATCGACCCCATACCCACACGTGACCCTGACTGCGAGACGGCATCTTGTACTCTGACATGGAGCATGGACACAAGAACACAAAGAATCTCGTCGATTCTGACAGAACGGGGTAGATGATCTCCACCGCCTATCCTTATCCCCAGGTACGATGACGCGCGGACGGTCATGATTTCCCCATCCAGTGCCAAGTTTCAGGACATCCCCATTTTCTCCTATTTTATTTCCCACTACACTGACCGCAACACTTGAATCAACTCCTTCTGCCTTCAACGGCGCTTACTTCACTACGCTGCCAGTCCCCCTGCGACGTCCCCTCGAGCGCCTACATATTTAATCCCATTCCTGACAGCCCTATTACTCTACGGATCTTTCCAGTTAATAACTGGCAGCCGAAATCATTTATCGCACGGTGATAGACCGACAGCGCGGACGAATCGGTAGTTACAGCACTCCTTACATTGAAGATAGTGGCGGTCCTTCTTGCACTTGTGACACTCATTTTGGCATTACGAAGGCTGCTGCGCTGCTAATGCTGCCGCGTTGACTTGACATGTTGAACGCTTCTGGGACTTCTGGGACAATCATATTCTGTCTACGACGTCTGATAGCGAAAGAAATAGACAAACTGAGGGAATTCTGCGTTTTCCCCTCACCTTTATTTCTTACGAACCGAGGACCAGTCATGCAACGCCCAACCGAATCTCCCACCACACACAATGTCAGAATCGCTATGGCTCCCTCCGGGGTGCATACAAGCCAATCCTGATATAGCTGGCATCGGTGTCCGCGTTGCTATCTATACCACAAACTTCCTCGCTTTGATTCTTGCTGTCATTGCGCTCGGGGATCGATATGTCACCTGGAAGAAATTACTGCTCATCGAAAGCCAGTCAATGACCATCCTCCTCACAGCCTGTGCTTTTCTTTCGTCTGCAGCCATCCTGGCAGCGACATTTGGAATGAGTACCTACCACACTCTCATCATTCTCGACCTTGCTTGGATGATTAATACCCCGCTCTACGCTGTTCTTTTTCGGTATCATGGGCGAGTTGAAGATTCCCGGGTTTAGGTTGTCCTTCCACCGACAGAAATCTCTCCCAAAGAAAAAAGCCTTGCCGCTATTAACGATTGGCGCCCTTCATCTCCCCTGTGTAGCTGGGTTTGGGTTATGGTTTTGGGCAAAGGTCGACACATTCGGCGCATTGGCGCAGTGCACACCTCGACTGCCTCTACGCTTCACCATCCTTGGTAACAGAATCCCTGCGACTAGTCGAATCCTCCGCATCACGTCCTTGGTGATGTATGGCATCGCCACCGTCCCAGACTTGAACTTGGCAATTATAGTAGGCGTCTTATATGGCACGTCTGCCTTGTGCACTTGGGTCATAGAAAGATTTTCCATCATCCCAAAGAATGTCACCTTTTTCCTGGCGGGCTAGATCACTCTGGGACTCCTGATCGGGCTCAACATAGTTATTTCCGTTGATACCGAAACCATGATCAACCATACAAAGGCCTCTGTCCAAGCGGGAGAATCGCAATGGACATTTAGTCAAACGCTCGCTATGTCCATGCTTGTTTTTCCTTTGAAGGATATCGTGGTTGCTCTACTTGGAGAAGACAAAGAGTTATCCAAACTCAGGGAGCGGACTGACGAAGAAAGAGCAATTTATCACAGGAACTGGAAGAGGTGGATAGACGTCTCACCAAATAGCGATTGGTCCGATGTACCACCAGTTGTGCAAGCCCCTCGCCTTCCTATCAGTCCATCTATGACACCCCAACCGTCTTCATCCTCGTCATCGCATTCCCCCGTGTTATATGCACTACCCTCGCCCACAACCTCTCTCGCTCTCCGGCCTCCGGCGGGTGATTACACTCTCCCCGACTCTGGTCCCTCTACGACATCATATGTGGTGCCATCAGTTGTTCCACCTTCAACAACCCAATTATTTGCCATCCCCATTCAAATAGGCTTACAACACGAGCCTATTTCCAGGGACGTGCCTCGCAATATGCGGGCTACCACACCGGCTGCAGCCTCGCATACTCGACGTCAATTCTCATGAGCACCTCCCAAGTTCGTCTGATCCGGACAAGTTGTTCGACAGAGTGCCGTTGGTGATCAAACCGTTCAGGAAGTATTCTGTTTAATGATCAAGTTCGCTTGAGAAGTGTTCATTTGTACAGGTTTTTGGCACCTCCCTTTCCGCCCTTGAGCAACTTATTGCGACGGTATTGATTATGCGGCCTTTCAACCGCTGCCTATATAATGAGAGTTCAGTTGGATCCTAAGACCAGGGGTCACCTCACCACATTCAAGGCATTGGCAGAAGGGCTCTCAGAGGCGCATTCAGATCCTGTCGTTATAGCTTACAATGGCTGTATCGAACGTGAATGATTCCTCACATTCATCAAATTTGGATACTACTCAATTTTAGATAACCTCTCCTGATGAACCTCCAGAGAAGCCAATCTTGAATTTATGTTCTCACTTGGAGAAGGTTTGTCATCGACCCCCGCACAACGTCCCATCTTCCAATAGTGCTCCACGTTGATCAATACCGTAGAGCGTGGCGTGATGTACTTGCCAATCTCACCGTCATTGGTTCCCGAGTCTTCCTGTGAAAGACAGAGAGAAACCGACCAGATTCCCTTCGTCATATGATGGCTAAATATGGATTCCGGATACAGTCTTGCTAATCACTTCCCTTTCAGGGTTGCTAGAATAATCTATGTCCGTCTTTAAAAGCTGCTGCTCCCAGGTGGGTGAGACATACAACAGCCACACAAGACTTCCGATACCTCCATCGCCAACGAGCAAGACATGACCTCTAAGATTAAAATCTTTATAACCGGTGCTACCGGTGAGGATCGACCTCTATTCAACACCTGGCATGGCCCCTGATTCCCGTCTTGTCTACAGGGTATATTGGTGGCTCTGTGCTTGAACGCCTCCAGAACCATCCAGACGCTAGCAACTTCGAGATCACTGCCATTGTTCGGAATGCCCCAAAGGCAGAGAAATTTAAGGAATTCGGTGTAAATGCCGTAGTTGGATCTTTTAGTGATGCAAAGTTGCTTGAAGACTTGACAGCAGCTGCAGATGTCGTATTCGACACAGTGAGCGATAACCCTCGCTACCTGCTGCAGCGAATATTCTGATAAGAATTTGATTAGGTGGATGCAGATGCCCTGGAAGCCGCAAGAATCATGCTTCGCGGCTTCAAGAGAAAGTTCCAAGAGACCGGGAAACCTCCAATCTTCATTCACACTGTGCGCCTTAGTTCGCCTTGCAATTCAAAAGTACATACTGACCCTAATCTGTACCTCCAGTCTGGGACTGGTGTCCTTTCAGACGATGCAGCTGGTCTCCGAGCTTCTGATGTCGTATGGGATGATGCTAATCCGGATCAACTCGAAAGGCTACCGCCGACGGCCCCGCACCGCGACGTAGACCTCGAGATCATTCGAGCCGACGAGGAAGGATACGTCAGAGCATACCTTGTCACTCCCGCCACCATCTATGGGATTGCTACAGGAAAATTCGTGGATGCGGGTCTTCAGAACAAACATTCCATTCAGGTACCTGCTCTCATTGGCGCTTCGCTTGACCGAGGTCAAGCCGGAATGGTCGGCAAGGGATTGAACATCTGGCCAAACGTTCACATTGATGATGGTATGCCAGCTTGCACCCCTGTCGTAGTCTTTCTGAATTACTAACCTAAAGTTTAGTCGCCGATTTGTACATTGACCTTTACAACGCAATTAGGGCAAACCCAGATGCTGTCGGGCATGGTCGCAAAGGGTTCTATTTCGGGTTGAACGGGGAACACACCTTGTACGACGTTGGCAAGGAGCTAGGGCGTGCACTTGTCGCACTTGGGAAGAGCTCTAATGAAGAGCCCACCACCTTCACTAAGGAGGAGATCGACAAGTACTTCAACGTGAGTCTTTTTTCCGTCTTACCCGGCCATGGAATTGACACTGGGTATAATGCTTCAGGGCTCGAACTATCTTGGTTCAAATTCAAGAGGTCTGGCCAACAATTCGAGGGCTATTGGGTGGAGACCCAAGAGGACGACAAAAGACTTCCTGGCGAGTATTAAGCCAGAGGTGGAGGAGATACTCAGGACGAACTACAAGATGGCGGCCCTCCGCTAAGTTAGTGATCGAGCACTAGCCTGTACACTAGGAATGTAGCATACTTCGCATTGTTTCAAAAACATTGGAAGTGCAAAAACACATTTTCTACTCCATGATATTGCGAAGGTTCAGTCATTTTATCTGGATATGGCGAAGGAGTCACAGATCCGCCAGGCTGTCGAATGCCTTCTCCCATGTCCATTCATATGAGATCTCAGGTAAGACAGGAAAGCGACATGTTTCGGTGAAGCATGATGTGGACGCCTTGAGGTCAAAAAAAAAAAAACTCGAACCATGCCTTCAGTGTTGATAAACGTGTTCTCCGGTATCCCCAGGCGTAGTCGATAAAACCTCTCCAAAGCTCGCTCCAGAACGAAGTCGAAGAGGTTTAAGTGGGAAGCGATTGTGTGCGGTGCCGAGCAGAGTGAGTATGGTCAAAGAAATAGGCGTTATGAAACGGAGGAAAGCGATTGTTCTGAACAAGAAGGGACTGGGGCGAGAGAGAGTCGGGGAAATCAAGACCTGGAATGATGGTAGGCGGAGACCAAGTTAAGAGCATTGACGGACGTGGTTCATCGATATACACGATCTTTGAGCGTTTTCGAGGGAGTTTGGTAAGACTGGGTATAAGATTTAAGCGCGCCTGGGCACTGAGTGCATAGCTGAACACTGGTGAAGCATGCAGAACAGGGGCTATTCCAAGTTTGGGCTATTCTTGCACGGGACCTGATTGGTGGTGATGACATCGCGGCGATGTCAGTTCTTGCATGAGCTGGAGATGTCACTCAAGCATGCCTTTCATAACCAGAGTGGGAGCCGTTGGGTCAATCTTCATTCCAGCGTCGGACCAGTACTTGCCAACGCAACATAATGGCCAAAATGAAGATTTTCACTACAGGTGCCACAGGCAAGGGCATATTCTTCTAGGTCCACCTGATTCAGCTCTTCCTGAGCCCTCTTGCTGAACAGGCTACATGGGTGGATCGATCCTAGACCGTCTTCTTGGGCACCCAAATGCTCGTTCATTCGAAATTACCACATTAGTTCGCTCGAAAGACAAGGCAGAGAAGTTGAAGAAATTCGGCGTTATCGGTTCATTTAGTGACGTTACACTGGTCGAGAAAGCTGCTGCAGAAGCAGATGTCGTGTTCGATACGGGTGCGTAGACTCGGTCTAGACTTATCGGACGGAACTTTATGGCTCTTCAGGTGGACGCGGATAACCTGGAAAGGTGTGAAGACAATCCTACGTGGGATTAAGAAAAGGCACCAGGATGCCGGAAAACCTCCCACCTTCATTCACACAGTACGTCATACGCACTCCTTACAGTTGATATTCTGCACGACTCATTCCGTTCTTAGTCGGGAACTGCCCTCCTAGCAGATAACGCTGCCGGTCTCTATGCCACAAACAAAATCTGGGACGATGCAGATGCGGGTGACCTTGAAACGCTTCCCGATAGTGCACCTCATCGCGACGTAGGTTTGGTTATTCTCAATGCCGACAAAGAAGGATATGTCAGGGCATATCTAGTTGCCCCATCTACAATCTACGGACTTGCGTCTGGAAGGTTCGTCGAGGCTGGGATAGCGCATAACCAGTCTATGCAAATCCCGGCCTTAATCCGTGCAGCATTGGACCGACATTGGGCGGGTATGGTTGGGAAGGGCGTAAACATTTGGCCGAATGTGCATATTGATGATAGTGAGTCGTGCTGAGGTCGTTTTGTATTCCAAAGACTAATTTTGAGTTCCGTGATAGTTGTCGACCTGTTCATCGCCGTCTTCAACGCGATACTTTCAAATCCGCATACTGGACATGGTCGGGAGGGTTATTATTTTGGCGAGAATGGGGAACATACCTTGTACGACGTTGGGAAGGAGATTGGACGTGCCCTTGTTAAGCTAGGGAAGAGTACCACTGCAGAACGGACAACATTCACTCAAGAGGAGCTTGAGAAATACTTTGAGGTGCGTCTTTATGCCCTGAACCTCGAATGGATCTTAATATATGAATAGGGGTCGGCGTCGCTTGGTTCCAACTCGAGATGTAGAGGGAATAGGTCAAGAGCGATTGGTTGGCGACCAAGGAAGACCACTGGGGATCTTTTCCCAAGCATTTATCCAGAGGTTGAGGATGTTCTGAGGTGCGGATAGGGCATCCTGGATTGCATGCCGTGACACTTGATAGAATGATAATGACTAGTGTACAGTAGAGGAATTCCAGACGAACACCCTTTCCGTTGTGTCAGCAAATGCAAGGAGGATGGGTATACACGGCGAAAGTACATTCAAAGAGAATTCCTACTATACACGCTTCTGCAGGGGAGGGAACTCGACTGGAGTCTTCGTCCTTGCTGCTTCACCGTATGTGAGAACTCCAACGTAAGGCATCACGTTGTATTTCAAGGAGTAATAAGCGGGTTCCGCGTTCCTGTTCATCTTTAGTGCCAAGTCTAGCGCGAGAGGGAATTTCATACTTGAAGGATTTCGTGAGCTCGCGAAGCATATATTTATTCTTGCCTGCCACTTTCAAGTGGGCGTCATCCTTGCGACGAATGATACGGTCCCAGATAACAACCGCGTTTTCGGCCTACAGTGATATGAGCACAGGACAACTCCAATACTTGAGTTCAAACCCCACATTCTTCGTGTTGTTGAACTCTGCCTCTATCCAAACGAAGAGCTGTTTGGTGTTCCAGTGGAAGAGAGGTCTGAGGTCTACCGCATTGTGATCATAAGTATCATGTATCTTGTTCGAAAGAAACAGCATACGAACCAGCTGTAGCGTTGAAATTGACAAACGCGAGTTCCTGCTTTGAATACGCTTTCTTTGCACCAGACGCAGGGTATCTAAATAAATGCGACAATCAGCATATTGTTCCAGGATTTCCGCATTCCACGTACACCTTGACAGAGAGAAGTCCCAGATCGCCTTTTGGGTCGGCGGTGAACACAAACGAGGAGAGTGCAATAGCGGCCAGGAGAGCCATCATGCACGACGAGAGCAGGGCGGAGACATTGTTGATTCGCGAGAAAATACTATGCATTTCTGCAGTTCTAAGAGTAGGTGCCTGGTCGAGTGGAAGATGGAGAGGAATGCTATATCATAGATTTATTGGACACGGTGTGACACGTCGTTCAGTCTCCTAGTTGTTTGGCAAGGACATCTAAGCGATGCGGACATCCCGCACCGACGGGCCGCAGTCTCAATGGTTACTTATCCTCGGTCATGTCAGTACCACCACCGGCTGCCCCCGCACACCTCCTCAGATTACATTCCCATCCGATCAACTCACTAGCCTTTTCGGAAGACAATGAACGACTGTACTCAGGCGACACATCAGGTTGTGTCGTAGCCACATCCACTCGTAGTCTACGAGCAATCGCAAAATGGCAAGCCCACACAGACGGGCTTCTCGGGATCGAAGAATGGGGAGACGAGGTCGTCACGTACGCTGCAATGCTCTATCACTTGCTAATTTGAGACTTTACTCATTTGATTCGGGAAGTCATGGACGAGACAATAAACTGCATGTCTGGAAACGGATCATAGCACTGCCTGAATCTGCCCGGTTGGGCGACACAGCTGCGAGCCTGGATCTCCCTGTGTTACCGCTGTCTTATTCCATGGATGTCAATGCACTGAATTACTGTCGATTCTCTTTGATGCCTTTGGAATCCGGTGACAACGGAAAAACGGCACTTATTGCACTTCCGGGATTGATTGATTCATCTATTGTAGGTCATTGGGTATAACGATGTTCCAGCCAATGTTCAAGTACAGGTGTAGGCTGATATCTGGTCTTTTCCATCAAGAAATCGGATTCATGCCGCGATCGGACAGGAAATCCAAAAATCCATATTTTCTACGGACCCTAAAGGCAGAAATAACGCCGGTATGATCCCCCAGCATACACACCGCCGTTCGCTGATAGACCTTCCCGCATAGGTATTATCATGAGTCTGCATCTATTCTCATCTCGCGTAGAATCTAGCGGATCTCAACATGACGAACTCCGCCTTCTGTGTGCATACGAGAATGGAAGTGTTACTTTACGCAAGTACGCCCGCACCGACAAACCCACCTCCATTGAAGGAACGGGCTGGGAGGTCCTCTGGTCATCCAAGCTCCATGCAGAATCCAGTAAGATTTCCCGACCCTCCTGATCTGCCCATGTATTCATGTGCATGAGCAGTCATGGCCATGAGGGTATCACGCCAGAACAGTTTCGCAATCACCGTCTCGGCGGACCACCTAGTTTGCCGCTATGATGTCTCGGTATGTAAACCTACCTACCGCCGACTTCAGATTACTTTTCGTGGCATTGAAGTGTAGGCTGCAACTGTATCCCCTGAAAGCGCATGCATGGCCTACAAGACGAAACACCCAGGCAATGGATCCATCGCCATCAGAGAAGATGGCAAGGTTTGTGCCATTGGAGGCTGGGACGGTGGGCAAGTCATAAACACCACATCTGCATCCGAATCATTATTAATCGGCTTCTATCGTTTCAAGTATTCGGTTATATTCTACGCGAACGATGAAGGCACTGGGCACTCTCAAATATCACAAATCCAGCTGCCAGACCATTGAGTTTGCACGGTCCCCCGCTGATAGGACTAAGTTGCCGATTCGCCCTGACGGTGACGATGAAGGTGATGATGAGCTCACTCCCGACGAGAGAGCCGAACGAGAACGCTGGTTAGTGGCCGGCGGAAAAGATTGTCGACTATCCATCTGGTCTCTCATCAGCTTTTCCAAGTCATAAAGAAAACATCGCCAGGAATTAGCCACTTCTAATATTTTACACACCGACTGTCCTAATAAACAGTCTCATTAATCGTTGAAAACGTCAGCAGAAGATAGCAAATAGACCTTTCTGAAATGAAGAGCCAAGAAGCGACTGATACTTCATAGATAATGGATGTAGGAAGCAGTAGCCACAAGGAAACGAAAAATAAATCATAATAGTCCAGCAGCTCTCAGGTCCCGCGTCAGCCTTGCCTCTGCCGCAGCCTCGGGGGTCGTCGTCCGAATCCTCTCGTCGTCGTCCTCGCCAAACGCGATACCAAACACACTCTCAATGTTGCGCCTTATCGCCCTATCGCGCTCAACGTCCTCAACAGTGGGCGGAGCTGGAGGACTGCGTAAGGCTTTTTCCCAGCGCTTAACTCGCCAGAACCCGATGAGTGAAGATAAAACGAGGAACCAGCCTAGAGCATCACGACGTTTCCCATGATGAGTATCACGAGAACCAATACAACATTTGATGACGAACTCACCTAGGGTCATAAAGAAGAAGGAAAGCCAGTCTCGTGACGAGACCGAAAGGATGGCGTCGTCAGGGGTTGGAGCGGTGGTAGACGAAGGATCTGTAGTTATATTGACACTCGAAGGCCAGACATCACCACTTGGAACCGGGTCCGCTATTGTGCCATCCACCGCACCGTCAGAACCTACGGCGCGGGAGTAAAAACCGAACTGAATAAGCGTGAGACCAAGGCCGGCGCGAGAACCGTATTTTGCAGCGTGAGAGGTGTGAAGGAGGTAGGTGAGAAGGAAACCGACAAATTGGAAAAAGGAGGAGATGAAGGCGTTGAGGCAGAAGATGAGGAAAGAACCAGTGGGAAGGTTGTCGATTATCATGTCAGCACCAGAGTCGATGTGCGCTGGTGCATGTACAGTGGTTTCCCAATACGGAGGTACTGCATCTGCTTGCGCCTCTGCATAAGACTGGGAAGAACACAGATTTGATAGGCTTTAATTCACAACATGGGTTGACTAAGAGAGGTAACTCACGGGAGGTGCTTCCTTTTGAATTTCCTCTGGCATGATGTGTACATCTCCATCGCCCGTTTGCACCACACGGGGTGCCTGAGGTTTTGCCATCACATTCGCGAAGACACCATCGTTCTCCGTTCCGCCACCGACTACTCGCGAACTTCCTACTTCAGTGGGCACGCGCACATAGTGCGTAGGCAGTACAGCCCCAGCAACTCTCCTGAAAAAAGAGGGACGAGGGATCGGGGGTCGGATAGGAGACGAGGGCAGGATCCCATTACTGTTCCCAATATCATTTGGAAGGGCGCTCGCAGAAGGTCGTGGTGGGGAACCCGGTGGAGGGTAATCATACTCGTATTCGCGTTCAAAGTCATACGCCCCAGGAATGGCACTTGATGGCGATCGCCTATGTTCAGCCGAGTTTGCACTTGGAGTTGCTGAGGCTGAGTGTGCGTCGTCATGGCTGGTATTAGCTTGAGTGAGAGGGGTAGACTCATGAACCAAGCGAGGGTCATCGTCGTTATCGGACTCGAAAGCCTCCTCCATCTCCCTCCCTGCGTCCTGCGCCGTGGTAGGGAGGAGAGGAGTATACCTTGAGGATGGCATTGTTTGGTGGGAGTAGGAAGGATGGGAGCGCTTGTCACCGCCTCAGGCAGCCCTGGGGCGCTGGGTGATGGGATACCTTATGTGTTGCCTGTATGATTGATTGGAACGTCTTATTTTGGGCACATATCATCCCGAGTCCTGACACACCATATCTTCCTTCTGCCAGCCCTGCCTAGTCCCTTCATCATCCGGCTGATGTTCGGCACAATCCACCCCAAGTCCAAGTCGGGACTTTTTTGATGATTGGAACACATTCTATGCACAGCGAAATGTGTGTCCACATCGCGCTTCGCCGTAACATGATCTAGAAAATTGCTTGATGTGTGGCTGAGCTAGTCTGAACCGGGGCAGGACCTGCAATGCCATAAGTTTTAAGACTACCTGAAATTCCTGATAGATACAAAACATCGAAGCAGTCTAGTGATACACGCAGAACAAAGCACCTAAAGCAAGTCGAAAGCAATGGACTAGGGCTACAGGGTCAATAAGTTAGGGCGAGAACAAACTAGTGATACAATGGTGGAAACGAGATACGAGGAACAGATGTTAATGTTAGATGATCCTCCAGTCCAAATGTCAAGACGTGCAAAAATCCATTCAAGGTCGATATTGGCAGTGATTCGCGCGGTGGCGTTTGGCCTCAGCCACGGTTCCAAACTTTTTGCTACATTCACCCTGCCCACAAGCGTATGGCTTAATCCCGTAATGGGAGTTGATGTGACCTACAAGTCAAATAAGATCAGCTCTGGCCGAAAAGAGAAGACAAGGGGCCGTCTACACACTCTTAAAATTATGCCTCGAAGTGATTGTTGCGCCACATCCAGGGAAATGGCAATGAAGGAGCTTCTTGTCGGGATTCGTTCGCCTCAAGCGGCTTATTTCCCGAATGCGCTCAGATCCCACCCGAGCCTGGTACGTAGGTGGTCCTTCATTTCTCGGAGAGGTCTGCCCTCCTTCCTCGTGAACTTGAGCCGGAGAAAGCAAACGCTGGGTGATCTGAAGGGGTCCATCGTCGGAGGGTAGAGAAGCCGTGTCGTTCTGGTATTTGTGAGCAAGATAGTTGAAGGAGTTATCGTTCCAGTGCAATTGCGACGTGGGAGGGACGTATTCCGGAGTGACTGGTGGCGGAAGGCTGAGACTCCTGAGAAAGGGGGGTGTGAAACCATGACTGAGCCCAATGGAGCTGGTTTGTGGCAAGAACATAGAAGAAAGCGGCTGAATGGGAGGGGAGGAAAACATAGCATCAGCGCCGTTGTCGGAATGAGAGCGATGATGAGCTAAAGGTTGAGATCGAAGTGGCATCTGGGTGCAAAAGTGGTTGTGGGAGGATCCTGCCTCGGTTGCGTATGGGTTCGAACCCCGCCAAGTCGATATATCGTAGCCCCCTTCTTGCCTATAATCTAAGGGTGCAAAGTCATTGGCATCGTTCGGGACCGATTGCTCGTAGGAATCTCCCAAGGGAGATAGCTTCTGGGGTTCGGTCAACATCAACCCTAGTCCGTTAGTTGTGCTCGCAGGAGCCGGATGTATCATGAAACCCATATTATGATGTTGGCGGGTCGATCCCGGAAAGCTCAAGGGGTTCTGGTGCGGGGTGCCTGTATGGGAAGCAAAGCGGTAAATGAGCATGAATGCTGCCGCAACTACGTCCGTTCTTTCTCTAAAGAGCACTTACAGACAAGAGAGCCGTCGCTCGATTGCGGAGAACTTCTATAAGATGCACCCGGACACGGTACCTGCAATCCTCCGTAAGGCGGAGTGGACATGTATTCATCAGGTACAGTGCGAGAGGGGGAACTTGCTGGATGCATAGAGAACGGAAGATAGTAGGAAGTTGATGAGAGGAGAGGGAACGATTATCGGGAACGGGACACTGGCAGCTTAAAAGCAAAGACATACTGATCCGAGCCTTTGCATGAGCGCAATTTTTGGAACAATGGCAATCTGAGATTGAGCCTACACAGACCAACCAAGAACAGACAAGTTAGATACATTATGCATTTAAAGACCTCCTCTTCCCTCTCAGTGTCCAATCAACTTTGCATTGATGGGTGCCAAGTGAACTAGCCGATATCAGAGATGCGCGGCTTTGATGGAAACTAATAGTTCTGCAGATGTGGGAGGTCATAGAACAATATTTCGAAGTTGGGCCCGGACCAAGGATCAAAAGGCCGATTAGAAATGGATGAAAATCGTAGATTTCGTTACTCGCTAAGGACTTCCCTTCAGGATCGACGAGCAGCAACCACCATCAAGATTTCCATGGCCACCACTTAACCTTCGAGCTTGCACCTGAGGAGCTCGAGCTAGGCCGTGGAGCAAGAGGAAATTGCGGTATGGGATACTGGCCACTAGTACCTAATGCGTTCTGTTCCCATTCTTCGTCTTCCAAGTACATGTCGATTGCTCTGGATTCAAGATTCCCGTTTGACGGACCTGCAGTTGATGCGGTAGGAGACCATCTCATTTCGGAATCTTCTTTCTGTTTGCCGATCAGCTCATCGGCAATCTCGGGGTCATCTGCGAGTGCAATGTAGGCTTTTGCAATCCGCGAGTCCACTTCTTTCGTGACCATTTGCAATCTCTTCTCTGCTCTTTCCTTCGTACGTCGGGCATTCCGTTCTGCTTGATCCTCTTCGGAAAGAAGATATTGAAGTGGAATCGGTTTCGATGACGGAGGAAGCTCCAAAAATACTCGGGTGTGCAACAGATGGGGCGTAGTATTCAGCGTACTGAAGGGCAAATTGTTTCGTCGGCAAAGTTCTCGTGCCTTTTGGAAGGCATGTGAGTGATGTTGTTTGAACCCGAAGAAGAAAACCTACATCGACTCCGAAATGTAAGGCAATACCGTGGACGGTATCATGTGGGTTAATGTAGTATTTTGGTGTTGCCGAAACGGATATTGCAGAAGGATCCGAGGCTGGGGAAAACGTGTCGGAATGGGAGGGTAACGAGGTTGACGGTTGCGGGTTGTCCATGATGGAAGAATTCACTGCCTCTTGATAAGCAGGAGGTTTAGGTGAAGGTGACTGTAGGGGATCGGAAGTCTCTTGTTCTTCGCCATCCTCGTCACTGTCATCACCTAGGACAAACATCGTTTCCGAGTCATCAGTGATGGTTGTAGGATGGAGAAGAGACTTGGAATTATTGATGGTTCTGGTTGGTGTATTTAGTTTACTCTGAGATGCGCCGATGCCATCCATGCATACAAGGCAGGGATCATAGGTCGTCAGGCGAGGGTTAGCCTGTATGCAATTGCTACAGATAACCTGGTTGCAGCAGTTGGTAATGTGAACAGCTTGGTTCCTGGATGGTATCGAAGAGGAGCAAGCAAGGCAAAGTAGATTATGCAGGTTTAGGCCAGATGTTGTAGACATCAGTAGAATATGAGCCACCTGAGAGTATGTCAAGAGTATGTCGAGGAGGAATGGGAATATGTAAGGTGGCTACTTGTTTCATGACTCCAGTACTCAGGACCCATGGATAGTCATCAAATAACTCCCAATTTAGTAACCCGATCATGTTTGCCGACCTGATGCCGACCCTCTTGTGCTCAACTCACCTCGCTGGTCAGAGGCATGAGCTCCTCAGTGCCTACACAAGAACAACCTCATCTCGTTTCTCTTGTACTCCAATCTAAGAAGGCGCTTCAGCATGGACAACAGATCTGCTCGCACGCTCATACTCGCTCGAATGGATCTGCAAAAGCTATCATAGACATATTGGCCCTCGATGCCAAAGTTCGTTGGATGACTGAAGCTGTCATTGAACAACTCAAGGTATAGCGCCCTCCAATGTGTTGAAGATACCGAGCTGATTGTATCATAAGCTAGCCGCCTCGGTGGCCAGAAGTATCGAGGAGAAACGAGCGCATCTGTATAAACAAGTTCAGGTAGTTTTTGTGATGCACTCTTTGGAGATCATATATTGATGGATTCACTTAGGCCTGGGACAGTACCCGCTCAAGCTACACCGATGATTTAGACAAAATCCTCGAAGCGCTTGGTGCGCAACTCGTTCCCCCAGAGTTTCACCAAACATCGACAGACTCCTCGCTATTCGGCAGCCAACATTCAGACCAGGAGGATCAGCCAGAGCCAGAAACTCCATATGATCAACCCAGCATTAAGTTCGCCACCCCTCCATCACCTTCAGCGACGGTTCGAAATCACTCGGGTGTCCTAAAAAGTACAATACCAAGGAATATTCACCAACAAGACAGAAAGCATTGGAAGAACCTTAGGGACTTTGTTGATGATCAGGCGATCGAAGACATTCTTGAAACGATTGAAAGTAACCGCACTGCTCTTGATGTGAGCCAAATGCCAGTTCTGAATTAAGGTAACACTGATGGCACTGGTGCAGGACTTGTTAGGACGAACAGGCGACTATCCAGAAACGTTGAACCGGGCTATTGAATCTATCCGGTCCTCATTGCCTGAGGCCGAACCAGGCCCTCCTCTTGTGACTCGCATGCAGGATACCCTCGTTAAGCAGGACACTGTGGCTACGTCTATGGCGGGTCTGCTGGAGAGCCTGGCGTCTCATTATGAACAAATGGATACCGCCTTGAAAGATACCGAAGCTGGCGAAGTATTTAGTGAAGAAGATCTTCAGCGTGTGTTATTTCCGTTCACGATGTCAACTAAATCTCTGATTCCGTTCCAGAAATGTACAGAGACGTGGAGGAACTTCCAGCCATCTTGTCTGAATTGGAAGAGAGTGGCCGGGTGATTGACGGTCACCAGTGAGCTTGGCGTTCCATCTTGGTTATTTCAATCGCTGACATATTTTTAGTGATTCTCTTCTCACCATGCAAGAATCTCTCAATGGTGACCTTGTCCACTTGAGTAGTGTGTTAGATGACCTCGAAGAACTGGGTGACATTATGGATGAAATGCTTCATAACCAAGAGGAGGTGGAGGTATGTTTCATTCGCTCCGATCAAATTATAATCCAGTGTTGCTAAATAATCTTCAATAGATGAAATGTGAAGAGGAACTGAACTCGCTGCACGAGCAGATTCTTACAATACGAGATCTGCATGAACGTTATGTGTGTTATCAGACCGCGTTCAATAAGCTCATTGTCGAGATTGCGCGAAGGCGCCACTACAAGGAGGCCGCAGAGAATATTGTGAAAGGAATGATGTCCCAGCTCACAGCTATGACCGATGGTGAAAAAGATCCCTGCAAACGTTTGCCTCATTGTTAACATCGTTCCCAGAGGAAGACCAAGTTCGGCGTCGTTTTAATGCCGAATATGGAGCCCATCTACCGGAAGACATATGCCTGTGCATCGGGAACCCTCCAACCAAATGGGAAGTTGTTCCGTGGCCAGGAGATAGCCCAGAATTGCTCCCCTACATTGATGAGGATTTGCTGACCGAGGTTTGAGCTGATGGTTGTCTGTTGTGTTAAATGTATCAGCTAATGAGAATCCCATCCCCTAGGCGAGGATCACTGTTGGAACTCCAGAACATTGATGGACAAAGATCATACATCCAACTCCGTTCCATGAAGGCATCCCACATCATTATCATCTGTTCGAGTTTCAAGATACACTGGATAAGAAGTACCCCAGCGCATCAGGATGCATGGAGACATTGAGCTCCTTTCGTAGTTTTTTTTTCGTCATTTTCTGAGACGCCTGGGAGCACAGGTTATGATTGTGCTCTTTCACTCGGGGATTCTTGATTCATTCGCGAGTAGGCACAGAAAGTCCGACCTATATACCTTCCCTCTAACTAGATACACGCGTCGCCAGTGTTTAATGTTGTGTTAGCCTTGTTTCTGTTCGCGAGCGGTATGCACCTGCTTGCGAATTTGACTGGTCAGATTCCCTTGGATGACTTCATTCTACGTGGCTGTGTAATGCTTTGGCCTTGCTGTCCTTCGCAAACATACGACTCGTAATTGATCATTGCGACCTAAGAGTTGGATAACGATTTGGGAGTGCAGTTTCTAACCTCTCGTTCAACTATGGCCCGCCTTGCGCCCATTATATGCGATAACGGTACTGGTTACTCTAAGATTGGGTATGTTCTTTCCCAGCAACAGAAATGCCTTGGTCTGAACGCTCCTCTAGCTTTGCGGGTAATTCAGACCCCTCATTGTATGTCTGATTCTCCCTGACTGCTGAGATACAAGAGCTGCGACTTATAGGTGACATAGTGTGTTCCCTACGGCCATCGCCACACGCGGCTCCCCGTCGCAAACCTCTCGGGCACCAGCCGTTCCTGCCAAACCAGGACATCTTGCGTCCAAACGTGGAGTTGAGGATCTTGACTTCTTCATCGGCGATGAAGCGCTTGCGAACGCGAAAACACCTGGCTATGGTGTTCACTACCCCATCAGACACGGTATGATCGACAACTGGGATTACATGGAACGATACTGGGAACAGACAATCTTCAAGTACCTGAGGGCTGAACCCGAAGATCATTACTTCCTTCTGGTGCGTAGTAACCACGTTCGTGCTTCCCGGATTTGCAGCTCTAACGGAACATTTGCACAGACTGAGCCGCCATTGAATCCTCCAGAAAACAGAGAACAAACTGCCGAGATCTTCTTCGAATCGTTCAACATCCAAGGTCTCTACATCGCTGTTCAAGCAGTCCTTGCACTTGCTGCATCCTGGACATCCAACAAAGTCACAGACCGTACGCTCACTGGCACAGTCATCGATTCCGGCGATGGTGTTACGCACGTTATTCCTTGTGCTGAAGGTTACGTTATTGGTAGTGCTATCAAACACATCCCGATTGCTGGCAGGGACATATCGCAGTTCGTGCTGAACTTAATGAGAGAGCGCGGAGAGATGGCGAACGTTCCTCCTGAAGACCAGTTGAAGGTTGCTGGAAAAGTCAAGGAGAATTACAGCTATGTGTGCCAGGATATTGTGAGAGAGTTTAGGAAGTATGATGAGGACCCGTTGAAGTACTTCGAGAGATACGAGGGAGAGCATAGTGTTACAGGAAGGGTGAGTTGCAATGCCTTGTATACCTGGATCAGAGTTTGACCCTTGTTGTAGAAGTATAGTGTTGATGTTGGTTATGAGCGCTTCCTTGCACCAGAGATCTTCTTCAACCCAGAGATTTACTCGTCAGACTTCCTGACACCACTTCCTGAAATTGTTGACGATGTCATCCAGAGTTCGCCCATTGATGTCCGGCGTGGGCTATATAAGGTTGGCCCAACTTATCATTCCATTTGTACCCCGCCATTCAACACTTGTGCCCAGAACATTGTCCTTTCCGGAGGCTCTACCATGTTCCAGCATTTCGGGAATCGCCTGAAGCGGGATCTCAAACAATTGGTTGACCTTAGGCTTGACAGCAGCGTTCTCAGCAGCGGGAGCTCAGTAAAAGTAGGTTTTGGACGAGTAATGGAGGGTGCCAACAGCAACTTAACTGCATTCTTATAGTCATCTGGCGTCGAGGTCGAGGTCATCTCCCACAAGCGTCAAAGGTACATTCTTGAATGTAACTTTCAGCTTTATAGTCTAACCTTGCATAGATATGCCGTCTGGTTCGGTGGTTCACTACTTGCTTCTTTGGTGAGTGTTCCGCAGTACCATTTTATGGCGATTATTCATCCATTCCCCTTTGACTAGCCTGATTTCTACACTTCCTGCCACACCAAGGCTCAGTATGATGAAATTGGGCCCAGCATTTGTAGAAGATACCAGATTTTTGGTAGCGCTACCTGATTGTAAGCTACTACACCACTATCCGCACAGACACCCAGAGTCGAAAGTTCCTCTTTTCAATTTGCCAAATGAACTGGTGTGCCACAACCGATAAGGAGTGATCTAAAAATACTAGATCTCCGATACCATTGGCGTGTTAACACGGCGTCTAATTAAAGCTATGGCGGGTTAGGAACTGCCAGGAACATTCTCGAACAAGGCCGACAGGCCTGAACCAGTTCCCAAATGCTGACGGAGACAAACTTTGTTGGGTTCGATGGCAATTACGCTGAGCAATCCATTCAATCTGGAATGATACTTACCCGAGTTCAGCGAGCTTGATTTTGATTCAGCTCGAAACGAAACTGAGCGGCTGGTTGGCCAGAAACTTTGGCCCATAGGAAAAAGCTCAAGATTCTCCCACGTTGATGCTCTTGTGTCGGCTGCGTAGCCGTAAGAGCTGGCTCGGCTCAGAAGATGTCCGCCATTGTACACGCATCGGAATTCGTTTTTGCATGCCGATCTTCCACGCGTTGCGTGTGGACAGACAACCAAAATAACACCGAATCGGTTTATAGCGGGGAAAGCAGGGATTGTTTGTGATGGAGGTGGATGTAATACACTCGTCAATAAGCACCATTACGCAACGGAAGGAGACCCGGTCATGCCCTATATGAACACCACGGTCTTTGGAATCCTTTATATCTTTCGTTTGACACTTGCGCCTGCATTCCCCTACCCTCTTTGAAGGACTATGACGAAAAGCGATATTGACAGTGCAAGTTCGGTTGGCGATGGCAAGGAGGAGCTGGAGCAACAGGTGATGGCAACTGTACATAAGAGGTCAAAGTACGTCATCCTTATTTTTCTAGTTTGTTTTTCATCTTAGCACAACCTAACTTTCTGCATAGATGGCAACGTGTACCATTCACATCAACGAAGCCTCCACCTCCACCCAAAGGTTCTCTCGACGACTCCGAATTGATTCCAGAAGCAACTGCGTCGTTTTTCTCGCTCCTGACCTTCAATTGGATAACGGCCCTTTTGGGCTTAGGATATGCACGTCCACTCGAGGCTTCTGATCTATACAAGTTGCAAGATAGTCGTGCGGCAGCGAAAATTGCGGAGAAAATAAATGCATCATACGATCGGAGATCTAGGGAAGTGAAGGAGTACAATGCACGTCTGGCTGCTGGGGACATTAGCCCTGGATGGAGAGCCATTTGGTGGACGTTCAAGGGTCGGAGAAAGGAGCTGGAAGAGGAATGGAGAAGTAAAACAGGCAGGAGGCGACCCAGCCTTGCCTGGGCGATCAATGATAGCGTCAAGTGGTGGTTTTGGACAGGTGGTCTGTTGAAGTTGATATCAGATACTGCACAAGTAACCAGTCCTCTGGTTGTGAAGGTATGCTGTAATCTTTTTAGTGTTTAATAATATCACGGTGCTAATTTCCGTAGGCCATCATCAATTTCGGGTCGGAGTCTTATGCAGGACGGCATTTCCATACAAATCCAATACCTACAATTGGGAAAGGTATAGGGCTGGTGTTCTGCCTGCTAATCATGCAAGTATGCGCGTCTCTTTGCGTGCATCATTTCTTCTATCGCAGCGCATCCACAGGCGTATTAGTCCGCGGCGGTCTCATCACTGCTATCTACTCTCGATCGCTTAAGCTTACCTCTCGCGCTCGTTCTTCCCTCACCAATGGCAAACTGGTTAACCATATCTCCACTGATGTATCTCGGATCGATTTCTGTGCCGGTTTCTTTCATATGGTACGAGAAATTTTCATCTTTTCTAGGAGGTTTGTTGACTGGATGCTCTAGTCCTGGACCGCACCAATACAAATGCTCATATGCTTGATCCTCTTATTGGTCAACCTAGGACCTTCGGCGTTGGCTGGTTTCGGATTCTTTATCCTCATGACTCCCTTACAAACCCGGGTCATGAGGCAGCTTTTCGCATTTCGCAGGAAGAGTATGTTCTGGACGGACAGGAGGGCCAAACTTCTGCAAGAGCTCCTTGGGGGTATGAAAGTCATCAAGTTCTTCGCTTGGGAAAACTCGTTCCTCGCTCGCATCGCAGATTATCGCAAGAGGGAGATGCAGTACGTGTTTTTGTTTTGCTATCGGGAGGAAAGCTGTTAATCATTTTGTTTTGTTTTGCAGGTACTTGCGTACACTCTTGCTTATACGCTCTGCGAATAACGCGGTGGCCATGAGTATGCCCGTCCTCGCATCAGTTATTTCATTTGTCGTTTATTCGGTTTCTGGACATCGACTGGATCCTGCGGTCATCTTCTCCTCCCTTACTCTTTTCACTTTACTCCGACTGCCATTGATGTTTCTACGTGAGTGACTAACGCTTTACTTCCGATTGGCTCATACTTATCGCCCTCGGTAGCCGTTTCCCTTAGTTCGATTGCAGATGCTGCTCAGGCTATCAGTCGCCTAAACGACGTGTTCGAGGCTGAGTTGCTTGAGGAAACCCGCATCATCGACCCTAGCCTGGACGTTGCTCTACGTGTTGAAGATGCATCCTTCACCTGGGATGCGCCAGCCCCTAATGACGAAAAGTCTAACCCTAAGAAGAAACCTCACCGCTTCTCTCAAAGTAGAACGGGCAAAGATGATAAAGGCAAACCAAGGAATGCTGCAGGGGATGAAAAAGCTGGGGATGTGGAGAAGGTTTTCGGGATGTCAAACATCAACCTTGAAATTCCGCGAGGCAAGCTGGTTGCAATCGTCGGTTCAGTTGGAAGCGGGAAGACATCCCTTCTACAGGGGCTCATCGGAGAAATGCGCCGTACATCCGGAAAGGTCACGTTCGGAGGCACGGTAGGATATTGTTCGCAAAGCGCATGGATCCAGGTATGGCTTATTCCCGACTGTCCGTTGTTACGCTAATATCTCGTAGAACGCTACTGTTCGCGAAAACATTTGTTTCGGTCGGCCATTTGAAGGGGAGCGATACTGGAAGGCGGTTAAGGATGCGTGTTTGGAGCCTGATCTCGCTATGTTGCCGAATGGAGACCTAACCGAGGTCGGAGAGAAGGTGGGCGAAACGTTTATCAACACTCAAGGAAGAGGAGCACGCGTTCTGATTCCTCATCGTATCAGGGTATTTCCTTGTCTGGCGGACAGAAACAAAGGGTCAACATTTGTCGTGCTATTTATTGCAACACTGACATACAAATCTTTGATGTGAGCCGACAGGATGAGCTTCCCTGGATCCTCCATCACTCACCTGCTCAACAGGACCCGCTCTCGGCGCTAGATGCTCACGTTGGCAAGGCAGTATTTCAAAACGTGTTACAGACGACACTTTCGGGCAAAACCAGAATACTCGTCACGCATGCGCTCCACTTCCTTCCTCATGTGGATTACATCTATGTCCTTTCAGATGGCCGAATTGCAGAACAGGGAACATATACGGAACTCATGAGGAGTGGAAAAGAATTCGCCCGGTTCGTCAGCGAATTCGTGTCCAAGGAACAAGAGGAGGAAAAAGAAGGGGAAGAAGAGGTGAAGGATGATCTCAAGGAGGAGAAGGCTGGCAAGAAAGCAATTACTGGAAAGGCGCTGATGCAGACAGAGGAGCGTAACACTGGTGCTATCAGTTGGGAAGTGTATAGAGAATACATAAGGGCCGGCGCTGGAGAGGTTGTTATCCCTATGCTGATTCTTGCAATGATCTTGATGCAGGGAGCGACTGTGCTATCATCGTATTGGTGAGCTCAAGGTTTGTAATGCTCCGCGCCTCGTTTGACCTTTTGATTGTGATCCAGGTTGGTTTGGTGGCAAGAAATGTGAGTTTCATGAAACGTGCCTTGTGACATGCCCTGATGTTTGGTCAAGGACCTTCCATCGGCCGCAAGGCTTCTATGTGAGTGTTCTCGGGTGTTTGGTTGTGCCCAATTAATGTTTTGGTAGATGGGCGTCTACGCGGCCCTGGGGCTATCTCAAGCCGTTGCAGGCTTTTTCATGTTCAGCGTGCTTGCAATGCTAACATTCTTTGCTTCACAACGGTTGCACAAGGTTGGTTGCTCATAACCCAAAACTTACCTAGCCCTCATTGCGTTTCAGGCTGCCATTGAGCGAGTCATGCACGCGCCGATGTCTTTCTTTGAAACAACAGTGAGTTATTATAGTGGCAATTGATATTTGGGTATCTGAATTGCGGGCTAGCCCTTGGGTCGGATCATGAACCGGTTTGCAAAAGGTACGCAGTTAACAGGATATTGATCTTGAACTGAAGTTGAACCGGGATGCTCAGATGTCGACAATATGGATAATCTATTGGGAGGTTCGTCAGTTCTTTCATGTCAGAGAACCCCGTATGAAGGGTATCCAAATAGATTCATTACGGCTATTCTCGATGACATTTTCGTCTATCCTCGGAGCCATCATCCTTATATCAATCGTACTGCCCTGGTTTCTTATCGCGGTCGTCGTCATTCTTACGGCCTACATGTATGCTGCTGCGTTTTATCGAGCCAGTGCCCGTGAGCTCAAGGTTCGTCCGCAGTCTTCTTGTCTGGTTTAGACAGGTTTTCTGACTGTTGCTATTTCCAGAGACTTGGTATGATTTACATTTGATGCAGTTCGGAAGCATCGACTCACGTGCATCAATCAGATTCCATATTGAGGTCATCCCTGTATTCTCACTTCTCTGAGAGTTTATCCGGGCTGGCTACGATCCGAGCTTACGGAGAGGTCGAGAGATTCCAGCGCGACAATGAGAACCGTGTTGATATTGAAAACCGAGCGTATTGGTTGACTGTGACCAACCAGGTTTGATTTGACTTGCTGTAAATAATGTTTAGCTCGGAACTAATTTGAGTGACAGAGGTGGCTCGGTATTCGGTTGGACTTCCTTGGTGCACTGCTAACATTTACAGTTGGCATGTTGAGCGTTGGAACCCGCTTTACGATTTCGCCCTCTCAGACTGGACTGGTTCTGTCATACATTCTGAGTGTACAGCAAGCGTAAGTCATGGCTCATTGATAGTCCCACGGACCGGCTGATGTGTTGGCTATTCAGGTTTGGTTTCATGGTTCGCCAGAGCGCGGAAGTCGAGAATAACATGAATTCAGTAGAACGAATCGTCCACTACGCGAAGGGAGTCGAACAAGAAGCACCCTATGAGATACCCGAAACGAAGCCCCAAGCCCCATGGCCGGCAGAAGGACGTGTTGAACTGAAGGACGTGTTCTTAAGTTATCGACCAGGGCTACCACCAGTGCTCAAAGGTATTTCTATGAATATACGGGCTGGTGAGAAAATCGGTATTGTTGGAAGGTTTGTAGTCAATTGTGGGTTCTATGGTGTCAATACTGAATGGAACCCATTTGTTAAATACAGGACGGGTGCTGGGAAGAGTTCAATTATGACGGGTACGTTATCAACCCGACTGAGTAGGAAGAATGTAGCGCCTTAACTCTTACTCACCAGCACTCTATCGACTCGTTGAACTTTCTTCTGGCTCGATCTTTGTTGATGGCCTCGACACGTCTAAAATAGGGCTTTCTGATCTCCGAAATGCCCTTGCTATTATTCCCCAGGACCCCGTAAGTACTGCACTCCTTTTTGAGCCACCAAGCCGCTCATAAGTGGGATCAATTTCTAGCTTCTTTGTGGGTGTTGCCTTTCAATATAAGCACCGTTTGATTGAATAACCTTCGTGTATGTGCTGGTTCGTGATCTTTTAGTTTCGGGCACGCTGCGGTCAAATCTCGATCCTTTCAATCTCCACGACGATGCCACGCTATGGGATGCACTGAAGCGGTCGTACTTAGTACCTTCGGAAGCAACCAACCGGGATTTGGGTTCGGGTCCAAGTTCGGAAGAAGAGGACCCAGCGAGCGGTAGTGGCATGCAGACGCCTACAAACCGGTTCACCCTAGACAGTGTCATTGAGGAGGAGGGCTCGAATTTATCCATCGGTCAGGTATGTAGGGTATATTCCTTTCCATATCGTCGCAATTACTGACTGGTAACTTGTGGCAGCGGTCACTCGTTTCTCTCGCTCGTGCGTTAGTCAAAAACGCGAGAATTATCATCCTGGACGAAGCTACAGGTGAGCTTACCGGGTCTATATTTTATTCCAATCGTTTTTCTTTGTCATCCTTGCCACATCCCACCTAACTCGGCTTGCGCACATCCATGCATTGTGCATGTCTCGTACTTCGCATCAAAAATAAATGCGGTATATCTGCATCCATTCCCCATGCCTCATAACCAAATTCGGTTCCGAGGGCACCGCCATCGCTAAAGATTGAATGGGCGGGTCCAACGGAAAAACGAAGCGAGGGTTTGGTTTGCCCCACACGGAGGTCAAGATCTGCCTAGATGGTTACCTGGTTGGTTAGACGCTTGGCGGGCTTCTATGAACTAAATAAAGGGTTGATTGGTCCGCGCCACGACACAAATATCCAGCCATCATCCATCTGACTTCCCTTCCCTATTTCACATTCACGTTCAGTTTCAATCCACCTGCGATTTTTTTTATCGTCTCGATCTATTAAAACTGTCCGGATGAACTGACGACTCGGTTTCCCTCGTTCCCAAATGAACAGCATCTGTCGACTACGAAACAGACCGGAACATCCAAGATACGATCGCGAACGAATTCAAAGACCGTACGATCCTTTGTATAGCTCGTAAGTGGCGCAGCCCCACCAGATGTGCAATCGGTTAACCCTAACGACATCACCCTTTTTTCGGCGATGGTGTACCTTACAGACCGACTACGTACGATCATATCGTATGATCGCATATGTGTGCTGGATGCGGGTCAGATTGCTGTACGTCTTGGTCGTCTCGACTCTACCCACTGGACTGACTGGTTTCTTAATCATTAGGAATTTGACACTCCTCAGCGTCTGTACGAGAACCCGAATGGTATCTTCCGAGGAATGTGTGAACGGTCGTCGATCACACTCGACGATATCAAACAAGCTGCCAAAAGGGATAAGAACTAGGGGATCAAGGGGTGAGGTTTGCAAGACAACGAAAATGAGCGAACGGGATGACCTGGGATGACCCAGGCTCGATGCCTTCACGATTCAACACTCATCCAAGTTTAGACTATGTTCTTAGAGTGCGCATCTTTTTTTATACATGAGAACCGAACCATCCAGGAGCCATTACTGTCAACAGAGATAAATACAGCACAGGGATAGAGAAAGTGAGAGGGCTAGTAGAACACACCGGATATATACTAAGAGAACATAGAGAGAAACAGAACACGAAAAAGCGAGAAAATTGAGGGTTTCCACTCCGGCTTACCATAGAAACCAGTGTCTTGTTCCGTTAGTCAGATGCAAACAATTTTTTCAAAAACTCGCTCGCTGCGTGTTTAACCGAGGCGTCAATCGATGGGTTACTGAGCAGTTCCTGTCGGATATGAGCACGCCAAGGGGACGATAAAAAAGGGAATGAAGCTCACTATGGCTCTATCTGCTTTCTGTTTCGTGTTTGCTGAATGCTTCGAATGCTCAAACTCTGCTGCTTCTCGCTCCAGCTTCATCCGCTCCATCTCCCTTCTCTGCGCGCTTTCCTTCTCTTCCCTCTCCTCCCTTCTCCTTAGGTACTCTAGCTTCATCTTACTAGTCTGCGTTTGTACCTGCAGGAACTGCAAATACGTCGACAGCATACTCTGGGTAATTGTGATATTCACCACAGGTGGATCATTGGGCCCCCCTGGTGGTATAGAAGAATTGGGGGCGGAAGACGAAGCAGACGAGGGAACTGTATTAGAACTGGTAGCTGTGTGCGAACCAGCATGAACCACACTCGAAATATGGGGGTGTGAACTGGACACAGAAGAAGTAGCACCGTTGACGGCGGAAGAAGGGCCGCTGGTGGTACCAGCGTGAGTTGTATTGGGGCCGGGAGGAACTGTGGCAGGTGAAGGGGGCACGAGGGGGTTATCGCGGAGGGACTGCGGGTTGATATAATTGAGGTGGGGTGTGAACCCATTTATGCCATTGGTGAGTGCACTTGTTGGGTCTGTAAAGTCGAGGGTGGTCGTATTTTGTTGTTGTGGCGGTGGCTGGGGTTGTGTGGGTGCTTGTTGGGGCTGATGGGCCTGGGGTGGAGGCTGGGACTGGTGCTCATCGTCTGCCTCGGTGTCTTCTGCAGGACCTTGGTTGTTATTGGCACTGGTGTTGTTCCGGGACTGGCTGGGCCGTGTTGTGGCCGGATCACCATGCCATCTGTCAATCGAAAAAAAAAAGAAAAAAAGTGAGCTTGAACGTGCACGAACCAAGCGGATATATGCGTTCGTACCGGCGATAAAAGAGCTCGTACCAGCCCCTCCGGTGCCAGTGCTCGATTGTGCGGGCGGTAATGTTACCCACATCACAACCGGCTTTACGTGCAGCAGCCAGTCGCCGCTCGTACTCCCTCAGGCGATCGGCCTCGCTGAGATGGGAGAGATTGTTATTGGGCGCATGAAACTGTTCAAAGGCATATATCTGCTTGAAGAGATTAAAGTTGCGCTCATAACAGCCTTTTAGCGCCTGATAAGTCTTTTTGCTACCAAAAACGTCCATGGCACACTGCAGCGGTCGGATGAGTAAGATTTGAAACTGCATGCCAGGTCAAAGAGAGAGGCAGAGCTGACCTCGCGGAGACACGAGTTTTTTGTTGCGCGGAGGGCGTTCCAGTGCTCGTCCTGGCCGACACCCATGAGCCAAGTGAAGAGTTTAGACTTTTCCTCGTCGGTCCAATGCTTTGCGCCCTGACCTGCGGGGTCAAGGTCGTATGGATCAGCGTCATCTGGCTCGCGCCTGCGCTTGAGGACCTGCTGGGGAATGGGGTTGTCAGCATGCTTGCGCTTGATGCTTGGGGAGGATGTTGTTGGTACGGTGAAAGCGAGGGGGGAGTGGGAGGAAGAGGGCTGTGGATGGGAGGGGGGAGAGGTTGAGAGGTTGCGATAGTCAGTGCGGTACTGTGGCTGGAGATGGGTGCCGAGAGCCTGGCCGAGGGATTGGTGAGTCTGGAAGGGAGTCTGGGTGTGGTGGGTGAGATTGAGATGGGGTGTGGTTCGTGTGTGCTGGAGACGTACCGAGCCGTTGCTGTCCAGGTTGGAGTCGCGGCGCTCGCCCAGGGTGGGCAGGTGGCCGTATTGCATCGTCGACTCACTGCGCCATATCGCTCACATCAGCACAGAACCAACACGGACAACAAACCAAACACACTTGCGGCCGTCCATCCTCTCCTCCTAACCGTTCCAGTCCAGTTCACACTCAACACCCCAACCGAGCCACACACCCAGCCCAATGCTGACAAATATTCACACGATCAATTAGGTATCTACCCTGCTATATACTGCACTCCACCTCGGCACTGCCCTCGGCATCCTCGTCCGACCCCTCTGCGTCTTCATCCCCGACTTCCATTTCCATCTCCAGCGTCGACCGCTCGTCCGACACCGGCAGTCCAGCCCGCTTCTCCAGCAGTGGCACTTCCATCCCATACACTGTCTCGTCGCTCGGACTTGTCAAACTAGTCAGTGGTGTCCCTGCATCTTCGTACTTGACATCAACATCAGCCTCCTTCATCCCTGCACATCCTTCTTCCTCTTCTGCTTTTGCCTCTCCTGCCGAACCAACCTGGTCCGCCCCCACCGACTCGCATCCCTTCAACGCCGACTCCGAATCCACTCTCCGCCGCTTCCGTGGTGTCGTCCATGTCTCTCTCTTCCCCGCCTCGCCCACCCGTGCTTGCACTTTCGTTCCTGCTCCCTCGCCTTCCTCCGCCTCGCCCTCTTCCTTGCGTGCCATCCGGTTTCGCCGGCGCACCGACCTGGGGTCATCCTCTTCATCTTCACCAGTCTTTCTCGATGGCGTTGGTGTCTGTGTTCCCAACTGGTTAGACTGGCTCCGTAATATACGTGTCACAGCACTTTCCATCTCCGCCTCCATGCTCTCCTGCCGCCGTGTCCGCCTGGGCGTTTGTGAACTTTCTCGCTTACCACTTCTCGTCCGTCTCTTCAAAACTGGTAGCTCTCCCTCTTCATCCCCACCCTCATCCTGGTCCTGAGCTCTGGCATTCTCACCCACCGAAAGAGCAGACGGCACAGGTGACACCGAAGGCTTCTCGCCAGGCGTCATCGCAGGCTCGCTATGCCTTCCATTTATTACCACCTCCGAGTTCTCCCTCGACCCTGTCTCGGACGTTGCTGCCACACCATTAGGCACAACCCCGTTCCTCTTCACTTTGCCCTCCTCGATCGCACCCCTTGTTAATAGATAAGGCGTCCACTGCAACTTTTCCGGTTTCAACTTCAAATACCCTTTTGCCTCCCAATTCCTGAGATACGCCTTGACCTTTTCTCGATCAAACCGAACCTCGTAATGTTTCGGCGGTACAAAAGGCCGCCCTTCCGTATCATGCCCATGTCCGTTTCCGTTAACTGATGGATCATGGCTTTTATACCTGGATTGCGCCTTGTGCAACTGATTTGACGATTTCGATCTGCGCAAGGAAGAAGCCGGATGCGACCCGTTTTTCCGGTTCTTTGGTATTCGAATCGCTTGCCCCGGGATGGGCTTTATTGGCGGCGGCGTTGGTTCGCGTATGAATATCATACTTTGCTGTACTAGTGTTTCGTATACATCTTCCAGTGTCATTGATGTCGCCGAACTGATTTCTGCATTCTCACGTCAGCTTTGGTAATCAGCATACAAGTACGCCAACAGACCTTCTAACCGCGGATGGTCCGGCCCATGCTCCAGATACCGCATCACAGCCAATGTCCAGTAGTTCTTGTACCCTAGTGCACCAAGACTCGAAAGCGGCTTTTCCGGAGATCCTGTCCTTTGTTCCACCTTGGATAAGAGATAACCTGTGACGATGTATTAGTTATCCGTTTGAAATTTGCAGACGAACCGTGCGCACTGAAATCAATCAGCAGGTTTCCCCATCCCTGCCTTTGTCTTACAGGTAGTGTCATGATACAGCTCAGGTTATAATCCTTCAAGCTCCGCTTCTCTTTACTAAAGTATCCCACGAACCGTGCGCCGAAATCATCCACCTCGGTTATGACGTAGAACAGGAACGGCTCAACATCATAAAATAGAGATTTATGATCCAGGAACATTTTGGACAACAAACAGAGATTCTGACAGTAAATCTGGGGAATTATTAATTATTAGGATGACAATAATAAAGCATACAGGCAGCACACCCACCTTGTTCTTCCGTCCATCAACTTCGAATATCGATATTGCTCCATCCCTGTATATTTCATCTCCAGGCGGATGCCGCACCTTACATTTCAGCTAATCCACCCGCAACACCCCCACAATGAGCAATGTTCTCACACTTCAAGACCATCAAATCACTCACCCGATGCCGCATCGCCTGAAACCGACTTTTCATATACTTCAAACAAAACTCGCATATCCACATCCTCCCATCCGGTATCGACGCGTACTCCTCTGGGAATGGCGCATCATACCACGTCCTGATATCATACTGGCCAAATCGTATCGTCTTAATCCTCAGAGTTTCTGGGTCGTTGCGAGTTGTGAATGCGTACAGCGGGCCACCAGGAGTAGATGGTGCAGGTGAGGGGGTTGGTAGGGGTTGAGTTTGAGAGTGATGGAGGGTTGTTGAGCGGGTAGGGCGGGATGGGCCAGTGTTGGAAATATCAAAAGTTGTGTCAGAGACTGAGACGGATATCGAAGAACGCGAAAAGGGATGACTAGGCGTTGTACTTGTCGCGGATGGGGGTGGAGGGGCTAATTTTTTCTGAAAAACGAGACAGAAGAGTTCAAGGGTGGGAAGCAAATCATCAGGACAGGGATGAACCACGAACCTCAGCTTCGACCCTACTTCGTTCAAATAGCTGCTTATCATGGTTTGTAATCGTCGTCTTGCTCGTATCCCGATCCTCCACACTGAGAACCCCATCAAACATCCCTGAAAGTTCCTCCTGCTCCTCCTTCTCCTTGCCTTTCGCACCATTCCTGGTCTTGGGCAGCCGAAGTCGGACGCGCGGAATCGGAGCGGGGGAAGAGTCGGGTTCCGGTTCGCGCTTTCGTTTGCGGGGTGAGCGTGCTTGCATAACTGGAGCTCCGACATCTTCAGGTTCTGCTTCCTCGATTTGTTCCACCACTTCCTCTTCTTCTGGTTCTTCTGGTGGTGGACGATATTTAGGTGGGCGACCTCGCTTACGGGCGCCTGAAGGTTTTGACCTTAGCGCTGGTGTCGGTGTCCGGTTTGTGATTACTGCCTCCCCCACATTGACCTCCGTGTCCTCGCCCCCGTCTGACTCATCTGCGACTGATGGTTGAGGCCTCGCCTGCTTACTCCTATTTCGCGGCCGACCTTGTCCTCTTGTTTTGGGGTTCGTTGGAAGGGGCACAGAACGAGAGGATGAAGCGACGGACGTTTCGCGATTGGGTTCGGATGGTGGTGGTAGGGTGGGTTGAGTTTCGGGGCCATCGACGGACATATCTGGTGGCGGTTGTGGTGGAAGAGGGACTGGTGCAAAGTAATGTTGCGCGGCCACTTCTTGACAGGGCGGACAGTACCACTCGCCTTCGGGTAACTCGCTGATTGGAGGCTGCATACAGTCAAAGTGCCACCCTGATGTTTTGTTTTGATCCAAGCTTAGAAATGAAGGGTTTGATCTGAAGGAATTTCCATGTGCACTTACCTCGATCACAGCCGTCGCAAAAAAGTATCCTTTCCTAATTAGCGACTTGAGTACTTTCGCTTAATGAAGAATGATCAGGGAAGGCTTACATCGTCGCCCTTTTCACCACATAGTTCGCAGTTTTTACATTCGATGCATTTCCAGGGGTAGGAGCGAAGCATGTCACCGATCTTGGAGAGTTCCATACAGCTTGGGTGGCCTGGCCGGTTGGGAAGGTAATGAAATCATAGACGTAATGAAAGCCGGAAAAGGGGCATACCACTTCGACCGCATTCATGGCAAGTCACCATGGGCTCAGGCTCACCAACTTTGTTCCTTGCGTCGTTGCCTTGGCAAAAACTGCATTCTTCGTCTCGGTGGAATCGTCGTCGTTTCTTCAGGGGTTTGAGGGGGTGTGGCAGGGATGGAGGTTGTTCAGCGATGATTGGCAAGTATGGGATGGTGTTCTGCGGAGCGAACGGATCTCCTTCGGGCAATCTTTCCTGTGTCCATTGATCCGAGGATGGAGGTCGAGCATTTGGAAAGTCTGGAGGCCTTGCTGAAGGTGAGGGCGCCTGAAAAAAAGATATATGCGCATATGCGCTCAAATGTTTAGTTCCCACTAAATTATGCGCAGACGCGATAGACGCGTTTCAGATAACACGTGATTTGGGTGTGCACTCACCTGAGGCGAGATGGAGGGTTGTGCGAATACGGGGTCGACGGGTGTTCCACTGAGTGCGGGGTCGATAGGGATGTCATCGAGGGTTGTAGTGGGAGAGAGAATTGGGTCTGGAATGTCGGGTGTAAGCGAATCATTGGGTGGAAAAGCAAGGCCTCTCATTTGTCGTCGCTGCCGGCGATGACGCCGAGTGTCGTGGATGGCAGAGGACTAACTTAGTGCTCGTCGTCGGGAACGGTGTGCTTAGATTGTTTGTATGTGTTTACGCGGAGACTGGTTCGGGTGAGCATGTGACATGATGAACTGAACCACTGTGGGTGGCTCGCGTGCAAACAAGAGGCAACAAAGGCATCTACACTGTTCAGGATCCATTTGGCTCTGCAAGCACCCAGGTTTCCCTCACTTCTCCTCTCTCCTCTTCCACCACGTCGTTCACTACCACGCAGACTATGTCGGCAGCGGTACACCCGCTCACGAGCCAAGTTGTGGCCCAGTATTCTCGCCAATCCATCAACGGCATCGTCAATACCAATCCAGCTGGCCCAAGCGTAAAGCCTACACCACCTGTAGGCACACGCAAGCGGAAACGCGCAGCGAGATACTCAGTACAATACAGCGAGGTCCAGGAGGTCGACAGCGATGGCAGACTTCGCGAAGTCATCGTCATCGAGGATACACCTCCACCTACCACAATCTCTCCTGCCACAACTCATAATCCCAATTATTCTGCTTCCTACCAACCTCCCATGTTCTCCGCTCCCATTCGCACAAGGGCGCGGGCTGCCGCCGAAGCACAGGCTCTTTCTTCTAGCTCCTCATCCATCACAGCCTCCGCTCCAAAGAAGCGGAAACGAGACCATCACGAGGAGGTCCG
The DNA here is from genome assembly GCA_018524415.1 of Podaxis rugospora. Classification (NCBI taxonomy): domain Eukaryota; kingdom Fungi; phylum Basidiomycota; class Agaricomycetes; order Agaricales; family Agaricaceae; genus Podaxis; species Podaxis rugospora. The sequence goes on along the minus strand of JAEUWL010000468.1, from coordinate 100,465 downwards.
TGCGCCGCCTGCCAAGAAGCTCGCACAAAGCTCCCAACAGTCTCAGGCACTTGTCCCCGCCAAATCCAATGATTTCAGAAGTAACGCTGCAACAGACGATGTTCGTAGACACATACATTTTCTACTGATGACGCACTAACCTCCTTGTCTATCCCTCCAGGCATCCAAGGGCCCCGCTCCCTGTGATGACAAAGAGGGACACTACATTATCGTCCCGGATGACATGATATTCCGGCGCTGTATGCCCTCTGTTGTACGTCGACGTTGCTCTCACTTATATTCCCTCTCCTAGATCGCACTGTTCGTCTACTTGGGCAAGGGACTTTCGGCAAAGTTGTGGAAGCCATCGATACGCAAACAAATACAAGAGTGGCCATCAAGATAATCCGCGCGATACCCAAATACCGTGATGCTAGCAGGATTGAGGTCCGCGTCCTCCAGAAGCTAAAGGAACGCGATCCCATGAACCGGAAGTAGGTTGGCCCCGTCAGATCCCGTAGCGCCTTGCTCAACAATCCGCTTCCAGCAAATGCATACACCTTCTGCACTGGTTTGATCACCGAAACCACATATGCCTCGTGTCCGAGCTTCTTGGGATGTGTGTGTACGATTTCCTGAAAGAAAATGAATTTGCACCGTTTCCTCGGCACCATATCCAAGACTTTGCCAGACAGCTTCTAGGCAGTGTCGCATGTACGTCTCCCCTGCCGTCGACTTTATTACCCAACCTAACGTCCCGCAGTCTTGCACGACCTGCGTCTTATCCATACAGATCTCAAGCCGGAAAACATCCTCCTTGTCCATAATGATTACAAAATCGTCCACATCCCGTCATCTCATAAGGCAGGTTGTACATACCACCCTACTTTTCACAAGATCTGACGTATGCTAACAGCGAAATGCCCTGCCCAAACCCAAACGTATCCTCCAATCGACCGAAATTCGTCTAATAGACTTCGGATCGGCAACTTTCGAGTCAGAATACCACTCTACTGTCGTATCAACTCGCCATTACCGTGCTCCTGAAATCATTCTAGGTGTGTTGTTATGACCGATGCTTTTGGCATTTATCAACTCAACTTGCTAATCAATTAGGACTCGGCTGGTCGTTCCCTTGCGACGCTTACTCACTCGGGTGCATCCTTGTAGAGTTTTACACAGGAGTCGCACTATACCAAACCCACGACAATCTCGAGCACCTTGCCATGATGGAGATGGTGATGGGTAAAATGCCTGAACGTTTTGCTCATGCCGGCCAGCGATCAAAGCCCGAGTTCTTCAAAGACGGCCGGCTAGACTGGCCAAAACCAAAAGCTACCCGACAAAGCAAGCGAGAGGTCCGTAACACACGCCCGCTGGAGGAAGTCATTCCTCCAATAGACCCCATCAATCAACAATTCCTGCACCTCGTGCAGCGGCTTTTGGCTTTCGATCCCGCGCAACGGATCACAGTACGAGAAGCACTGAACCATCCATACTTCTCGTTGACGATTCCCCAGGAGATTTGAAGCTGGTGCTTCTGAATCTCCTGACCTCCATAACCCCCCTCTGCATCTTTGCTATGTTGCACTCTTGCTCTCGGGTTGAACGTTTGATTACCCACCCGTCTCTCATTCATACCACGCACGCACGCGCACGAAAGAACATATCCAATGTATCGTGAAACAAAATCTGTCACTCACTTGCCTCGCCCACCTCCTTCAATTCTTCCAGTGTATCACAATTCGCAATGCATTGCAATACACCGCATTCGATCATATTCAATCCCCTCTCCGATCCGCTGCGCCGCAACAACATATATGCTGCTCCCCTCCCCCGATGGCTAATCCCTGTTGTTTCATTAGTAGTCGTACCATGACCAAGCTTCCCTTTCCACAATTGTTGTCACATCCTTCTAATCAACGTAGTTTTCTTAAATCGCTTTCTTGTACTAGGTGTTTCCTCCCTCTCATCAAGTACTGTTGTCCATTATGACTGCCTGTACAATTCCCTGCACTTCACACACTTTTTCGTTATGATTGGTTTTGATTCCCTCTCACCTTTTTATTATCTCCTAGTGCATGCTTTTAGCAACTCAATTATGAATCTAGATAGAATTCTTCCGTCTATCCGTCTATCTGCGTGGTTTGGAATATTCGTTGGTCTTGAAATCTCATGGGTTGTCAAACACTGGTCTAAGGGGGACTGGTCTCGGGTGGGCTTTGCGCAGAGATGTATATAGTGCGTTGCCTCCGGTTTCAATCATAATATATTTATTGATGTAGGATCCACAGCCCGTCCTGTGTGACTCTCAAAGGCTACGAGTCATGCTGCCGCAAAAGGGAAGGAGCGAATGTGGGTGGATAAAGAGTAGGTGGAAAAAATTTTTGCTCCCCACCTGCTTCGCATGGCACCAATCCCACACTACCCCTCGGTCCCTCCCGTAACTGTTGGAATGAGTGCCGTAGTGTTAGTAACATCATTTCGGCTTTCCTCATTCCCTGTATTTACCCCGTATAAGCTGTTCAGCTGCACTGTCCCGATTATCTCTCGCTGCTCAGCCGCGCTCCTGACTTATCCCCCCCTGTCCAGATCAACTATCACACGATACGGGACAATTCGCATCACTAGTGCCAGAGCGTCAAGGGGATCACAACGCATTGCAGAATTCGACCACGTATAGCATTCGATATCCACTAAGCACTGATTATTAAATTGTCACTACATACAAAGTAACCCCATGCCTCCCGTGCTCAGAGGCTGGAGCTTCATCGCTGCATATACAGGTGTAGAGGCGCAACTAGGACCCGCCTGAAAAAGGACCAAGTGATAGCCGCCAGATCATCAGACCGACTGGAGCGAAATTAGGAACGAACAGAGCAAGTTTGGTTCGCCTGGTCCAGGTGAGCTGCGAACGGTTCACTTCAGTGCAGCTGAAAAAAGGATTATTTTTGTAATAAGAAAAAGTAAAGTAAATAACAAGATTAAGAGAACTAAGAGAACAGGTCCATTGCAAAGAGGAAGGATAAGATCGATGCCAAGATGATGCAGAAACAGGAATATGTTGCATAAGAAAAGAAAAGAAAAGAGTCAGCAATTTCATTCAGTGAATAATGCATGATACAATAGAACTGCCGCTCTGCTCAAAGCCTCCTCCTGTATTCTAGACAGTTGCCACAACCACACAGTCATGATGCCTTCTATTTGAGCTTGGCAAAGGTGATCTCATCTTTACCTTCGTCCGCATTCATGCTATGGTAGACATTCTTCAAGAAAGTATCTCCGAGCTAGAAACAGGGAATGATATATCAACTGTGAGCGTGTCTTCTGATCAGAGCTATTCATGGAACGTACCAGCCACGTTGTAGGCAAGTGAAAAGGGCCGACAGTGCCGACGCCAATACCAGACCAACATTCACCCTGGGTGCTGTTGTCATCAACGGGAATGAAGGCGAGGTCCCGGGATTCAATAGCGAAATCGACATTCCCAATGGTGAGCGAAAGAGAAGTTTTCGTCGTGCAAGGTACGGTCCAGCTTCCGTCAACCTCCTTCGCACCGGGGATTTTTGAGTGAATGGCATCCACATCCTAATACCATAAGAGAATCCGGTTCACAAATAAACAGAAAGTGAGACGAAACAACACTTGCCTCCCGAGGTGCCATTAGGAGAGCCTATATCGTCACCATCACAGAAAGAACAAATGTAAGTCTCAGCCATCAGAATTAAAGAGAACACTCGCACAGTACCAGTATCCAGAACTCCAGTACGATTGGTCCACCCAATAGGCTTGCCATTGATCTTGACCTCGTTTATGGGAGTTTCCCAGAATCCCAACTTATTCAAGTTCTTTACCGTGACAATAGACTTGGCATCATATCTCGCGGGATTCATACCTCCTAGGGTCATTTCTCCGTCATGTTTATGATCTGTCAGACGGGGAATCTTGAATGAAATGATCGAGTTCTTGATGGCACCAGACTTGCGAAGGGCTTCAACCAGAGTGATCGTTCGTTGCCTGGAAATGGTCTGGGAAACGGGCCGATGAACAACATACCGGAGAAGGGGAAGAGAGGACGCTTACAGATTTCGCGAGACCTGCAAGCCCGTCGAAGAGTATATCACGACTGTAATTAATGAGTCCAAGTGATCATAGTCAACCATGAAAGACTTGTTACCCGGTGAACTCAGGGCTTTCTTTGAAGGCCACTCCGAACTTGAAACCCTTTAGATGTAAACCTGCGACTGAAATATCGTCTTCGACCATGGTCCCGGACACTTCACCTGTATTATAGTCAATAGCCCAGGGCACATGAAGGTCCTTATAGGTCGAACTGCTATTGGATCCTAGATAGGTATGGTTCCCCTACAAAAGAATTGCGATCAGTACAGGCGTATTGAAAGAGGCTCAACAAGATGGCATACACAACCCTGACCATCGCTGCCTTGACAACCTTCACCGCCTAACCAGAAATCCGCAGAACCCGAGTCCATGAGTATAGAGAAACTCCTTGGAGGGGTTCCAATCGCAAATCTAGCAAAGTCTATGTAAAGTACTTGAACATTTGGATATTGCCTGCACTTTGATTAAAGTCACGCACAGCCGAAATCATTGGATCTAGAGATATGTTAGGGAATGAGCAGTACCGCGAAGAGAAAGGGGGGGCCCACTGTATTTCAAGTCCCAAGCTATTCGGGAAGGCAGGTGCGGAGGATGCGGTCGAGTTAACTCCGTCAGTGTCTCGAGCAACATAGCGGGGTCGCCTAGTTGAGTGGGATTTAGGTGGGGTGTGACCTGATAGCCAGGACTTTGCAGCTTCCAACTTCTGCATGAATTCTGAATCCTTTGGTAGACTAGCCAATCGGTTGGAGACCCTTTCCCAGAGGACAGAGTCTGGGGGACGTGCTTGTCCTTTCATGCGAGCCAGTCGACGAATCCCTCTATTTGCATACTGTTGGTGAAGCTGGAAGATTGTCGCTCTTTCTCAGCCTCACATGCCAGAAGTAGAAAGACAGTTAGGCGTACCACAACGGAAGGAAGTTGTGAGGGCTCGCGTTTCGCCCTCTCTAGGGGAACTGAGACAAATGTCCCCGTCGGACCTGCCTGGACATCGGTTGAAAAGAGTAACAAGGCGACAAAGACTTGGATAAGATGCCTCAATGTCATGTTTGTGAGGTGAGTGAAACGAAGGACTGAGTAAGGAGTGGACGTTTTAACGAGTGAACAGGCCGTATCGTGTCGACAGATGACCGATGAATGTTGAGTGTTGCGGGGGTGTGGTGAACGTTAACGAAACTCGAACGAATGCTACGTGATAGCCCCACAGCTGCACGTTGCGGAGCCAACCGAGCTTATAATGCTTCTGTGACCCATCAAATGTTCCCTTAAGAATCTGGGATAACCGCGGTGCATCTAGCCCTGAAGCCTGGACACCTTGGTCTTTTCCGCTGGGGGTTCCCGGGCAGGAGGGTTAAGGGATATTAGAACACGCGAAATTATATGTCGTTCACTCATGAATGCCGACAGCCAAGATGCGCCTTCGTACGCTCTGCCACACATCTTAGGACTTCTTAGAGTAATAATACATACAGCAAATTGAAGATAACAAATATATCTAGGCATCAATTATACGAGGACGGCCAAGGACATCTTGTTGTTGTCCACGTCTGTGGAGAAGTAGGCGTTCTTTAGGAATACATCACCAACCTGTTGGTGGGATAGGGATTAGTGCATAAAATTACTCATGGCAGACACAAAGAGACTTACGAGCCACTCGTTGGCACCACCAATATTCCCAGAAGCGATGCCAGATACACAGTCTCCGTTGGGGTCGTTGGGGTCAAGGGGTTGGAAAGCGAGGTCACGCGGATCAATCGCGAATGACCTTCCACCGAAGGTGAGAGCGACTGAAGCTTGAGTGTTGCATGGAACGGTGAAGCCTCCTTGACCGTCGGGCTGAGCCCCAGGAATCGCAGCATGGACTGCCTGAGCATCAGCGTCGGGAGCAACGATCAAGGTGGTACCTATCAGCCAGTATATCATAAGTTTCTAAGTCCTGCCTCAACGTGGAAATGACCGACCAGTGTCAAGGATAGCAGTACGGCCTTTCAGCCCAAGGTCATTGCCATTAACCGAAACAGCGTCCATTGCGGATTCCCAAAATCCTTGTTGGCTCACATTGGGAAGGTCAACAACGGTTGCAGCATCAAATTTCGCCGGATCGACTCCACTGTAATTCTGTGTAAGGGAAATCTTTTGTACGCTGAAGCACTCAGCTCACCCAAAAGTGATCTCTCCGTCATTCTTGTTATCCTCAACACGGGAAATCTTGTAGCCAATCACAGCTCCCTTTACCAGACCTTGCTGGCGGAGTGCCTCGATCGGAGTGAGGGTTTTCTGCTCGGACAGGGCCTAGACCAGGATAGTTATCACACCATCATCCTCCGATAGTGCACTACTTACAGACTGCGCTAAACCCATGAGACCGTCGAAGGGTGTCGTGTCGTCGGAGAATTCGACACTCTCGGTGGTGGCCACACCAAAAGTGTGCTTGTTGAGTTGAAGACCAGCAATAGCGAGATTATCAGTTATGATGTCCCCGGAGACGGAACCAGTGCCATATGTAACAGAGAAAGGGGCATTTGTATTGACAAAAGAGCTGGAAGAAGCGGGACCCAAGAACCTGTGGTTGCCCTGGATCAGTTATGCGTTAGTCCTTTGTTGTGGGTAGTATCTATCAATTGGTGCTCACACAATCGCCTCCGTCTTCCGATTTGCAATTCTCAGCACCAACCCAAAGATCAGCAGAACCGGAGTCCATGAGTAGGAGGAAGTCTTGTGGCGGTGTACCCATCTGGACTGTAGCTAGATAGCCGATGTCGTTTGCCCTGGGGACCGAATAAGAGAAATTCGAAACATATGGACTAGTAACCCACTCAATGTCAAGACCAAGAGAATTTGCGGCAGTGGGTGCATTAGCCTGGGTGACGCTGTCCACCGTGACTCTGCAAAGGATTGAATTCAAGCCGTCCAGACGATGATATTAAACACATCGGTTCTCACGGTTGGTTGACTTGCGTTCCAGTGGTGGCACCATTTCCAGTGTTCGTAGTGTTTGTCGCGCCAGAGTTTTTACCATTTCCCTTTGAAGTAACTGTATCGTCCCCATCGCTGGTGGTTGTATTCCCGGTCTTCTGGTCGCCCTTGTTAGAGCCTTTGGTCTGTTGGCCATTCCGGTTGCTAGTCGAACCTGCGACTCCGCTGTTCGGGTTGACGTTTTGACCCTTTCTGCCAGACGGGTCAAAAACTCCGTTGTTGCCTCCGGTCACCTTCTGGTTATTGGTTTTCGCCTTGCTCACGGTTTTCGTGGTGGTAGCTCCTTTAGGCCGCGATTTAGGAACACCCTGTCGACTGAAGCGCTTCTCAAGACCCTCAGGGCCTTCGACAGCGATAACTCGTCTTTCAAGACGCTGCTGGAGCTCCTCGGAGGTTGGTTCCTCGCGGCCAGTCATCCGCGCAAGGCGACGACGGCTGCGGTTGATGTGCTGTTGCAAGAGCTGAATGACCAGTCATTAGTCATTACATCAACGCACAATAGAGTACAAGGGGCTTACAATCTGAGGGTGTATACTACGGGAAAGTGCAACTCGCTTGAGGGGAAGGGTCACAACCCCCGGATTCTCTCTCCTAGAAAGGGGCAGAGCATCGACAGAAGAGTATGTACTTGAAAGAACGACAAAAATGCCGGCCAGCAAGGTCGTAAATGACACTTGGAGTCGCATTTTGGGTAGTCAACAACACTAAAGATTGAACAAGTGAACTAAAGACCTCTTCAAGAGGCACCGCCAAAGGAAAGAGAAAGTCAGATATGAAAGAAGGAAGAGATGCCCTGCCTGGAGCACCACGAGGAGTGGGGGGGAAGAGGTGTGTGGAAATGATCACCCATCAACTGCATAATCCGATATATATGAGTGTTGGGAATTGAATGGTTCCGCCAGCATTCCATCAAACCAGAGTGCAATCAACTCAATTGCAAACAAATATGGGCATCCATGACAACAAGATGATGTCGCCAAGACCAAATGATTGTTGTTCAATGCGAAGACCGATGCGTGGTGCAACAATCAAGATGGTCACGATCGACTGGGTCCTCGAGCATTGTCGGCATCGTCTAGAAACTAAAATCGATCGAATTTGAGGTCAGCTAGAGAGCATTTACTTTCGCGCACAAGATGCCCACCATGAACACTCAGCATTCGGTGGAAGACCGAAGACTGGGCATCGTTTATCGGTATGTTTCCAACGCAACGCCCATGGAAATAGGAATCCACGGTTTCACACATTCTGCGAAGCATCCCAGGATTTTCTTTAGAATCGCATGTGGTTTACTCGAGCATGGTCAAGTAGAAACCGTCCATACGTCAAAATGGCGATGAAAGCTACAGAGAAGCTGTTCTGTTTCGCTGGAGTAACTAAGGGGGGGGATGGTTTGGCTCCACTCCAATGGAGAGGTCCGCATGAGTTCGAGAGAATTTGGCGAGAAGCACGAGGAACTCTGAGTGCAAGCCGACATTACAAGTCTGAGTAGCTGATTTGAGCAATCTGCGTTTGGTGTAATCTTTTAGAACATCACTTCTTTGGCATTAGAATAGCACTCGACTACCCACATAGGGAGGGACATCATGTATCATGTCTGTCACGTAGTATAGATGCTAGGACAATAAAATGATTTCTTAAACTGACCGTATCCATGTTGTAAACGGAACCAGCAAATCTAGTCCAAGTGTGAGGTACGAGCAATGATTATATGCATGAACATTCGCTGCCGGCGATGTAATTGCAAAGAAAGCGCGGGATCGGTGGCAACAGTTGCGTTTCACGTCAGCGAAAATGTCTGCAATCGCAAGTCACTGGGCAAGTCTTCCTGGATTCCCTGCCCTGATGTTCGTGATGAAGGGAATATGGAGGGCAGTGGAGGTGGACAGGGTCATTAAGTGTCCCGTCCTCAAGCATTCTTCAGCATTACTTGCATCCTCAGTTTTGTGCATTTATCTGATTATCATGGACACATATTTCGTTGCATGGCCCTTATATGCCTGAATGAAATACACGAGTCTACAAACAATCCTAAGGTATAGTTACCGCGAACTTAATCATCCTCATCGCTACCGTAGTCCGCTAAGCCAAGCCCGCCAGAAAGGGGTCTTGCTTGTGCCGGTGGTGCATTCACCTTAGGCTGAGCACCATTCTTCTTTCGGATTTCTGCAAAGTACTTGAGTCCCTCTAGTGCACTGGCGCTCAGCAAACCTTGTGGTGGTGCCTGTTGGGCAGGTTGTGTTTGCTGAGGCACAGGTGGAGGCGGTGGCGAGGCTTCGGTGTCTTCGTTGTCCGAATCGGCGTTACCATCTTCAATCTCGAGCCTCCTCCGCTTGCTCCTATTCTGATCTTCCAAAAGCTGCCCCTCGTTGTCTAGGACATCTCCCTCCTCCAAAGCTCGCACTGCACGCATGGCGTCAACGATGCGAGGATCCATGCGGGAGCGAATAGCCTCCTGTCCAAGCTCTTCCAGTCTTCGCTTTTCTGCAATTTTTTGTGTGGGGTTGGGGTCTTCAGTTGCCCATCGCACGTTTAGAATTTCATCGTTGTCGAGGGACTGGCAAGCCATTGCTTCTTTTGCAAATTGGGCATTGAGTTCGGAGACGTAGGTTACAAAAGCAACGCTGCGATATTGTAGCACACGAACTGAACGGCACAGTCAGCTTCCGAGTTGTTCAAAGAGATGAGAAAGACACACTCCTCTCGATGTCGCCCCACTCCCTGAAATGCCTCGTAACGACTTCTTCGGTCTCAGGTCCGGTTCCTGTCTCCTTGATTCTTCCGACATACAGCGTCCGGTTCTGCCTGTTGAAGCTGCCAACACCACCCATATCATCACGATAGTCGGCAAACTTTTCCCGAGCGAAACAGTCTTTAGATGTGTCCGGGAGCACGTTTGCGGGATCTGGAAGACAATGAAGATATTCGCACTCCCAACCATATGGACAGCAGCCGCGGGCAAAGAAGAGGCAGATGTATTTGTTGCCTGTTGTGTTGGCGCGGGTGAGGCCCGAGTCAAGTTTGATCTGGCAGCGAGTCTGCGATTTTGTTTTACTGAAATAATTTGTTACATTGCGACAGTAAAGGAGGCAAGTAGCGTACTTTGAATAGTTATCCTCTCGGTCACCTCCCGCCCATTTGTTGTACCAGATATCTATTCCAACTGTCAGCTCGAGTTCGCCTGTAAGTAGACACTATGCTCACTGTACTCCTTGCCAGTTTGTACGGTCTCTGTCTTGACTACATCGCCTGGCTTGACCTGTTTACGCGCTGGTCTGAGTTTCTTTGGTGGTCTGGGTGCCTGCTTTGCATGAATTTCAGGCTGCTGCTCAGCGGGGACGATTTCAGTCGACGTTTCGTTGTTGCTCATGTTCAATGCAAACCAGTGATGCGACTCCAATACTCATGTCACGCCCACACTATACGTGTGACACAACGGATGCTCGGTCCGTCTACATCCGGTATACAACCCCCAAGCCATTTCCAACCTTTCTGCAACCTTCCACCATTCACTATGTCCCGTATTCCTCAGCCCCCGTCGTCGCGGCCGACTGCAAAGCCAAGCACCCCAGCCACACCTACGACACCCACCAGACCCCGTGTCCTCAATGCCATCACTAGTATCCCCTCCACCACCCGTGCCCGAACCCAATCCACTACTACAGCGCGTACCAGCGGGTCCGCCTCTACCACAAGCACTTCGAAACCCAGCTCACAGGTCGTACGAAAGGTGGGATCCACAGCATCCCTCAAACCCAAAGTCTCGGCACCCAAACCGAGCTCGCCGACAAAAATCAAACCCTCTGCAAGTGTAAACGTAAGTCACAATGCGGCATCTGACAAGTCTCCGAGTACACCCTCGAGAAGTATACGGGAGGCCATCGCGCTCAAACGTGCCGAAGCGAAGAAGGCATTGGCAAAACCTTCCACAGGGGACCTGGACAACATGCCCTCACCCGAAGATGCATTGCCCCCTCATGCAATCCCGAATCAAGAAGGGGAAGATCTCCTTGGTCGGGCATCGTTAAGGGAGACAATTGAAAAGGCTCGCAGTACAGGTGAATTTATGCTCTATTTTTTGCTTGATTACTGATTTCCAACCACAAGGTCGGCCCTATGAAAAGGCTCGCTTAATCTTGCTACGCGCTCGTTGAAGTGTTTGCCCTCGGCGTTATTCGAGATTCATTTGAACGTTACACCAGAGCCATTGAAATCGGTTCCTGAAGAGCCACCACTGCCGCCTGCCCCTGAGTCTTCGGCAGGAAGAAGCTCGAAGCGAAATCCAGCATGGTTTGAAGCTCAAGATTTGCAGGTGTTGAAGGCTTGGAGTAATGAGATAGAGGAAATACAGCACGAGGTTTCGCTGTTTGGCTCTCTGAAAGTCATAGACGTGAGTATCATACTGGAACTCTGCGACACTTTTATACTAATTCTAGCGCGCAGCTCCATAACAACAAGTTGACCTCCATTCCTGATTCTCTCGCTGATTTATCCATGCTCACAAACCTCGACCTTTCGCATAACCAACTGACTACCCTCCCCAATATCCTCTTCACACTACCGGAATTGACCAACCTTAATATTTCTCATAATGCCCTTACGAACTTACCGTTTAATGCCTACTTTGCATCATCCAACTCTCGCACTCGGAATAATCACAACAAAAGTACCGATTTCTTTGCGCCAGAAATCATCAGAGCGCCCTCCCCGTTACCCAAACTTCTCATCCTCGACGCTTCGCACAACCGGATCACCGCGGAATCTATCGACCTTGCCCTCCCAAAGTCATTGGTCAAGATTGACCTATCAGGGAACCCACTCGGTCCCTCTCAGCCTCTTCTCAAAATGCTCGCTTCTTTCCCTCACCTAAAAGAAATCTTTATGGAAAAGGCTGAAATCGGAGACGAATCCTTCCCGTCAGACCTCTTCCCCAGCTCATTATTCCCCAGGCTCAAGGTGTTTGACCTGACAGAGACCAGAGTCACAATGGAAGCTGTCTGCGCCGCCTTGAAGGATATGAAGCAGGAGCTTAACCATGATTTCACCCGGGATGAGCCTCCTGCGGGTATCACACGCGTCATAGTCGGGAAGAAGGTCGTAAAGGAGGCATGGGAGATAGAGTTAGAGAGGCGTGCTCAACATCGTGTCAACAGGAGTTACGATCTCGGAGGAGATTGCGATGAGCCTCCTCGACCCAGTAGCATTTCACCCGCTCCACCTTCCTCATCCAACATCAACTCTGTGCGCTCGACGTCGTCAAGGGCAACTAGAAATATTCAGGAGATTGTGAAGGAGCCTTGGGAGCTCGAGGCGGAGGCCGGGCTTATGACAGAGGGTGGTCGTAGGCGCGCGCGAGTCGCAGCCTTTGCACAGGAAGAAGAAAGCAGATCTACAAATGGCAATGGAATCGGGATGGGTCGGCCACTGTCGCGGTCTCCTAGCGTGTCAAATTTGACGTTGTCTAACCCCCAATACTATGAACAATCGACGCAGACGCTCACCCTCCCACCTTCACAGCCACCCAAAGCCCCAGGTCATGCCCGTGCTTTTTCGTTGGCAATCAAGCTTGCAGACACATCCACATCATCACCGGCAGATGTCACCGTGCCGGTGCCGTCTTTGCCATTGAATGTGATCGCTGTTCAGCCCTTCGCACATTCATTGAAGACCTTGATCCTAGTGAACCGACGTGCGGATAAATCTTTGGCGCTACCATCGTCTGCTGCAGCAGATCCACAAGGCTTCCTACCCTGTCTTGAAGAACTGGATCTAGAGGGATGCAACCTCCCAGATACAGTTCCCGTCCTTCGTGCCGACGCGCCCTCTCCAACTACAACACCGCCATCTCCACCAACAAACGCCCGAACGACAGAACCTCTACTCCCGCTCCTTGCCTCCCTCTTCCCAAGCTTACGAACCCTCAACCTATCCTACAACACATTAACAAGTGCAGCTCTAACCCAAGAATCCCTCTCCGCCCTGATTCCTGCGTCCTCCTCTGACACCACTCGTGAGGACGGTGCGACGAAAAAGGGCTTGCGACATTTGCGTCTGAGGGGGAACAAGATCTCGGATCTGGATGGGTTTACGGCGATTGCGGGGATGTTCAAGGGAAATAGGGATGTGCCAGAGTGGAAGTTGGAGGAGCTGGATTTGAGGGATAATGAGATTGGCAGGTTACCCCCTGAGCTTGGGCTGTTGCCTTTGGATGTGTTTTTGGTTGATGGAAATACGTGAGTAGCCCTTTGATTTACTTTTTTGTTGCCCCTTGTGGTTGAGGACTTCATTCTCTTACATTCTTTTACTTCTTTACGCGATAAACGGTCGTGCTGATATGGCACACGTGTGCCTTTCCTTAGGTTCCGAGTCCCGCAGCGGCGAGTGTGGGAGAGGGAGGGTACGAAGGGTTTGTTGAGCTGGTTGAGGGGAAGGATCGAATGATTTATCGGGAGGAGTGAGGTTGGAATTTGTTGGGGTGATTCAATTGGATGCGATCTTTTATAAACTTATGAACCTCCTTTTCGCCTTAATTCATGTTCTAACGTACGGCTATCGACGTGAATCATGCTCAATCGAGGTAAGTATACATCTCGTGTACGCTTGTTCGCGGGATTTTGTCGCGCTAAGTCACTTTTTGCAATCTTTGATGGAAGTGCTCGTTTTCCCGGAGCACTTTCGACGACGTGATTATTGACTGTAAGTGGCATGAACTAATGCAGCGATGACCGGAATAACGCACTTTGTAGTACCACGCCCTGCAATGACAAACGCAGTTGCCGGTAGGTCAGCTTGATTGACTACGACCAATATTGGAACCGGATCCAGCTCATGGATCCACATCCGCCGCCGAGCCTTTGATGGTAGGTCGAACAGTTTTCAAGTGTAAAATAGATTGACATGAGAATGCATCACTGGACTGGGGTTATCTCTAAAAGGGGTAGGAAGACTGAAACTCAAAAGTATTGACCAGACTTCAAACTTACAGGAGTTGACAGCTACCTCAATGCACATCAAATCCTGAAACTACTGTGACCCCATTCATACTCGACAGAACGCCAGGTGATGGTGGGATTCAAGGGAGAGGGTATGGACGCAGTTGAATTGGGCATGGCCCTACAAGCTGTAAATCAAGCACTATGAGGCACCTTTTATCAAGTCTCAACGCAATTATACTGACCATTCCGTTAATTGACTCCAATCCCCGTGATCGTATCCCCCAATGCCATCTTCCATCACACTTCAGGCTTTCAAATACGTGCTCCAAGATCGCCCAAGATGCAACACTTGATCATTGGATCCCCCCTTTGGCCTGTATCTTGGGGGGCGGGGGGGGGGGGACTTCCCAGACACCCTGCCGACCAAGGACAAGTACATCGTCAACAACAGATCTTGGAGAGCACCACGGTAAGACTTACCTATGGCCGGCGTACTACCGTGTCGCCGATCCTAATTTCTCCACGTGTAGGTTGCAGATGGAATACAGAAGCCAACCCTCTGTACTGGGAATCACCATCGCCTTGCCTTCCTATATCTCTCTGGCTTACGCAGGGCGGGGAGATGTCGTACGCGATCAGGAAAAAACACTTAGTGCATGGACTGCACGACGCTTTTCCTTATTATGCACGCTGGGTCATCATGCACATCTACAAGTGCTATAATAGGTCAGAAAATCACTTCCGATGATATCGTTAGCCTGCCTTGGGGCTATCTCGTGCTATCAACCAGAATTTGCAAATTAGCATCCGTGTCGCAAGAGAACGGGCTCGTCAGTCTTGACGTAGTCCTGGGACCTTATGTAGACCTTGCGTGATCATTGATTCCCTGATGACTTTGGATCATAGTGATGTGCGCCAAGGTATGACCTGATAACCGTTTCAGGTTAAGTATAGTATGAACGAACGTCGGAATGTACACATACCCATGACGGCGAAGACACCAGCGGACTAAAGACATCGCTTCAGTGGTTTTTAGCTTTATATGAAAGTCGAGCCACCTAAACGCACATTACTGACGGTGGTCGATCCCACATCATCCAAAGGGACATCAGGATACCAACAGCAAATAACTGTCTATCACTTACCCAACCCTAGGAACCAAAGGAACAATTTCACCTTCGGGAATCTTCACACCTGGCCATCGCGTTGACGGAAATCATGGAAATGAATGGTTCGAGTGTGTTGATAAACTCTAGAATCCGCTCAAACGTCTTGGTATCTCCGCTAATTAGAACATATGCTGGGGTCAACGCCTCACAGTCAGGATCAGAGCCGACCCACCCCAGCTTGGGGTACATTTATTCAGAGTTTGGTCACATCCAAGGTCGACTAGCACGCCGACGTCAGAGACCTCGAAGCTTGGTCGATCCACAAGCGCACATACAACGCTGGATGTTAGACGAGCGCCTTGAGTGCCGTCATTGATCAACTTGGTGCCATACCCGTCCAACATGGCGTGCCGATTTCACCCTGCATGTCATAGTATCTTGTCAGGGTGCCAAGACAAGTGATGGGCGGACAGTCATTCCATGGAGAAGAGCCACCATCCAGTGATCCAAGCGCAACTCGTCCAGCTCCAGCGACACCGATTACTCCTTCCAACGGCGCAGGCTGTGGGAGACCAGGGACGACTCTAGCGTGTCGTCTGTCGAATCGACTGGTTACACTGTCTCCAAATTAGAGGCGCACCTCTACTATCATGGTGTCCGCGGTGACGGTAAATGGGGTCCCAAGCTGATCGCCAGGTCTTCCCAAGATGTCTACGTACCACCCTCGGGACCAGCGCAAGATGCTCGTGTCATGAAGCTATTGCCGGTCTCCGAGCACCCCAGACTCAGTAATGAGAATAATCTCTGGCCGACCATTCGTTCTCAGGTTTGTGACCTTCTCGAACGCATTGCAATCTGTAGACTGGCATTCGTACCAAGGCTGTTATACTCGTCGACCAGCGAGGAATCCAGCTTACGTCCGTGGACCTCGCTCGTTCTAGCTGGAAGAGAACGAGGACCACTACCAAGATCGTTATCACTAACGCCACGATTTGGGTGGGAGTCTACCCCAACAGTACCACCCCCGGTGTCGCATACGAATGCTGCAACGACATCCTCAATATGCTCAACGAGCTCGGTATCTCCGACATCGACGTCGCTTTTCGTGAGTCGATTGCCCAGCCTCTCCGTGGCCCAGAACTCTATGCACCCATCGACGATCTACATCACCTCAAGGACGTCATCGATCCCCTCACCACGGCTTTGGGCATGCCTATCGCTGGCTCGACGACACCGTACATGCAGGGGACTTAGGGCTTCTTCTTCAGAGTGGGTAACGATCTTTATGGTGTTACGGCTCGGCATGTGCTGTTCCCCGAGGATTGAGGAAATGGTGAATACAACTACGTCGGTATGTTCGTTTCCTTCGAGAAGACGAGCGCGATTTTGACTACACACGAGTAGCTGTCCCCAAGAAAGAGGTCGTGGTTATGGGCACCAAAGCATTCAACGACCTCCTCGTCTCTATCCAAGCCCGTATCGGCAACTTGAAGGCCACCGTCGGCGTTTTGGAGAAGAGGGCTCAGAGCTACACGAATACGGTGGCGGCCGGAGGCCCAACCGCTGCAGCAACGGCTGCCAAGTTGGCGGCGACGCAGACTGACTTAGACAGCAAACTGGAGGCGATCGAGGAGCTCAAGGAGTTCTACGTGGAGGTGAAGAAGGACTGGGAGAATCTGGACGACCGCATTATCGGTCATGTTGTTTGGGCACCGCCAATCAGTGTCAACACGGCCCCTTATGGCTATACGAAGGATGTTTGCGTTATCAAGCTCGACAAAAAGAAGTTCGGCGACAACTTCAAGGGCAACGTCATCGATTTAGGTGCGTATTGATTCAGTCTAGCTAAAGCGCTTGATTTAACCGTTCATATTCCAAGGTCCTGAAATCGATTCCGGCGACTTCATAACCAAAATGTACCCGGGGGACGACACGCCATCGTGAATTCGACTATCCAGAAGATCGTCTTTATGAGCTCTTCGACATTCTCTCCCACGATGAGATACGCAATCCCAACGTTCGAGACCACAACAACGACCTTGTGCGATAAGTCATCAAGCGTGGCCTCACCACGAAGACTACGATCGGTCGCATGACCGGATTTGATTCTTATGAGCGCCGTTACACCGTCCTAGGCCCTCTCAACTCCATCGAGGTTGCGATCTTCCCCTATGACAACAACAAAGGGCCTTTCTCCAGGGGTGGAGACTCCGGGTCTCTCATCGCCGACGCCCGCCGCAAGTTCGG
The DNA here is from genome assembly GCA_018524415.1 of Podaxis rugospora. NCBI lineage: Eukaryota > Fungi > Basidiomycota > Agaricomycetes > Agaricales > Agaricaceae > Podaxis > Podaxis rugospora. The sequence continues at coordinate 83,100 of JAEUWL010000468.1, read as the reverse complement.
TGCCCTCCTCACTGTGCCCTCCTCGCTGGAGGCACTGGACCGACCGACTCCTCGGACGTCACCTACGGGACGGCGATGTTCTGGCTCTGGAAGGATGTCATCAAGGTCAAGTTCCCCCGCGCCAATCTCTACTTTAAGAGCTGTCGTCTCATTTCGTAGACGACATTGCACTCTGCGTGAGTCTTTCCCTTGCACACGCTCTGAATCACGTTGCTTATGGGCTTAACTCTGGCGAGGTGCTGAATAACTGCTTGGCTGAACCTAATATTCTGCTGAGCCCTGCTTTGGCGTCTGGTGAGCGAGGTCAGTGGAGTGATAACGTCGTGTAATTAAGACTTGAGAGGTACAGAACGTAGGAACAAGCAATTCATGTCATTCGTACGCACGCTGGTGGTCTTGAACGAGTGCTTGTAATATGCGGAAACGTTCCAGCAGAGGCAACCGACGGTACAGGCATTCTTTGAGGTCTGAAATCCTGCGAGTCGGCACTATAGACGGGAACAGCTCTCCGCAATTGAGGATTTCAGAATGCTTGCCCTAGCGTATTCAAGTCCTGTGTGAAAGGTAGGTTACTGTTTCTGAGGCAAGGTCGTGCTGGATCTGATATTTCTACGCGTCCAAAGTACGCAACCTAGGAGCTACATTAGGCGAAGAAGGCAGAGACACAGAGTCAAGGAAATAGTACCCTCTATTTGCCATCGACAGCGTCCAGTGGTGTTGGCATATTTGCTGTCTTCGTCGTTCCTGAGACCCTTGAACATCTCCGCCATTCCGAGGTCAAATGAGCATGTAACGCGTCGCATATTCTTCCCAGCATATCCTTGTCCAATGTTCACGTTTACTGTTAAGGCAATAATGTGAATCGACCCGAACATGAACCACAAATGAAACAGACGGAGCCAAAACGCCGACGCTGGAAAACCTACGGTCAGTTGTAACATCTGTGCCACGTACCAGCAATGTCTTGCTCCGCCCTAGAGTTTTGTCTCCACAGCGCAGTGCGGGAAAAATTGCGAGCAGGAAGTAGTTAGCCCTGTGCTCACTGTGACGTGAACAGCGTCGTAGCAAAGAAAACGGTGCTCACACTTAGTGCAGCAGCAATGCCGTCTTACACTGTGAAATCGACCCTTTTGGGAGACCGCCTGAGCGTTCTGCACTCCGTTCTGCGAGGCACAGCGTCACCCATATCCTGCATGAACATACGAGGAGAATTTCGTATAATTGCATATATTTCTGGTGCTGATGGGGAAACATCAAATCTCACGTAATGGGCTAACCTCGTTGCACAACTGCTTGCGGCCGTAACCATGCCTTTCTCGACTGTTCACCTCCTTCAACACGAATAGTGGAGAAATAACGAGTAGATTTCCTTGCAAGTGTCAGTGAGCATACCAACATCAACTCGCGACAACACGACATAATGGCACGACGCCACAATGGCGCCCGTGGCAAACATAGACAAACAGAACGGAACCTGTCTGAAGCGTGCGCATATCGGGGATAGCCACAAGGTACGCTGTCAGACGTTGGGAGTGTATGGAGAATCACACTGCCACAGCTATATTTCCGTATATCAGCGGCTCGTAATGCCCACCATCCCATCATTCGAGAGCATCCTTTCGTGGTCCATTCCAGCTTGTAAACGTTCCCCAGTCCGTGTTTGCCTCAGTACCGAGTGTGTTAACTCCACCATCAAGCCAGTACGCGGTGCTATTATCAAGGCAGAGCAGTGAATTCCTGATTTTGTCTAGTTCTTCTGCTCTTGACGTCGACAATTCACGAGATTTTTTATTTGAATTCGGCTTAGCATCCGTGTCTAGACCCTGCCGTCTTATCAAGCAAGCAAGCGACGTAGCAACTAGCCATACATTGTACCTTCTCGTCGAGTGCTTCAGCTGCTCACCCTCAATTCCTCCTTTGTGGGTTCGAACAGTGAATTCGGTGCCTTGGGGTGAACAGCCAAAAATAGTACTCTCGGTGCTAACGCCTCACGGTCTAACGCGTTCAAGCGCGGATCAATCGTATACTCAATGAGCCGTGTGCTCTCACGGTCTCGCTCACCGCTCTGATCAAATCTCTTGGTGACGCCCATGTGGTGCGACGCTTCAAACTTGCTATCAATTCATCCGCGTCGACCACCCACGACGACATGTTGGATAATTTGAAGGACTCTTGACTACTTGAACGTTCTGCTGCACCTCGACCCTACCGACGAGAATCTTCGGTGCAAGGTACGCACAGTCATATCGTCTTGGACATCAGGGGCCTCAATATGTAGCCACCATCATCTGAAAAATCCAGGGCGATGAGGACAAACGAGGTAAAGCTACGACACGAAAGCCTTTGCGCCAGTCCGCAAGGATGGTGTTTTGCGTCATGTCACTCCAGTTGAATGGTGGTACATCGACGAATCTGAGCAGCGCATCGGACCAGACGACAGTCGAGATGAGGGTGGGGAAAGTAATTGTTTGAAACACAACAAAGCCATGGGATTGGGTCAAGCAGCTCAAAATAGTGCAGGAAAAATATTTGATAGGATATCGTGGGCAACCAAATACCCGAGTTGTGAGCGAAGGACTAACTGCGCCTGAGCCTTAGACCTAGTCAAATGACCACGAATGCTGCGTGCCAATTACAATCGAGCTTTAGCAGCATCATCCTCAAGGATCGGATTTGTGGATCGCAGGTCTTTCTTGATTGTTTCCACGGTATCACGATAAAGGTCCGACTAGCAACGCAGCCAGATCAGCGAGCACCGGCGAACTCTAAAAAGTTTCTTGGAACGTACCTTGATCAAGCCCCAGACACCGGCTGAAGCGTTGATACTAATCCTATCAGCGACCTCCTCGGCCTTCGCTAGCACGGCAGCAGTGTTGCCAGTCACCAGATGATCCAGTATGCCGTCTGAGAGCGCTTCACTAGGAACGAAGCGGTGGCCCTCAAGTGCGATCTTGCGTTGCAGACGGTGGTCGCCAAACTTCGCTCTGAGGATAGCGGTGAAGGATAGGGGCCAAACGGCACCGAAGTGGACCTAGTCGCGTCTTAGTCCCCGTAGGTATCCTGGTTAGCCAAAGCGTACCTCGTTCATGCAGAGCCAGGCATTACGCTTACTACCATCTGTCATGACACGGTAATCGCAAGCTAACGACAGCATGAAGCCTCCGGCATAACAATGTCCGTTGATGGCAGCAACGGTGGGAACTACAATTGGATCAGCACTATTTAGAAGGCTGAATTTTCGAGATACATACTTGGAAACAAGAGGAGGCGTGTCAGGAGGGGGTTGAAAGTTTCTATTGTAGCAGGGGTAAGCCAACCCACTGGCAATCGTACGAATGATCGTACCTGGGAAGAAGTTGGGATCAAGACGGACTTTCTCAATATCAAGGCCTGAAGAGTAGTTGTTAACTATCGTCAGCTGAAGTATAAGATGGTCTTACCGTTGCTAAAGAACTTGTCCTGGTCACGGCGACCGACAATAATCAGTGCTCCTCGACCATCCTCCTTGTTACCGTCATCCCAAGCCTTCCTCCATCGTTCCCTCCAGTGTTTCTCAACTGCGTCAAGCGCTGGACGCAACCCTTTGTTGACTAGAGTTGTGGTGAGCCTGCTGTCCTGACCGTTATGGAGTTCAACGACCCAAAGGTGGGGTTTAGCTGTCAAGGGGTTTGAATAATGATTTGTGGTGGTTGCGAGAGTACGTACGGTTGGTGAGAGTGACGATAGGATTGTCTGCAGGAAGTCGAAGAGGATAGGAGTAAGACATATTGCTCGAGGTTAATGTAGGAAGTGACGACCCCTTTATTGCTCAAATCAAGTGTAAGTAGCCATGTGATAGTGCTACGTTGGCCAAGTTCTCTCAGTTAGCCGATTGCGCGGGAGGCATTTCTCAGCCCAAGTCCGCAAAACTAAGAAAAACACGCCAGAAAGAAGAGAATTTGTGAAGACAGCTAACTTATAAGTAAAGATTGAAGTGCCTGTAGCATTCCTGCCACTCCCGGCATTCGGAGCAAACACCCGTTCAACCAAACAATATACAACACAATCCATCCATCCAACGTCCACCATGCCCTTCGACGAGGCGAGGATAGCCCAGATTAAGGGTGAGTTAAGAATTGCCTTTTGCACACCTGTATACTATTTTGCTCAAATATATTCATAGAGAAACTTGCGGAACGTGACCACCACATCCGCGAATCGTGGGTCAAAGCAATGGAAGCCCGACTTGTCCGTGAAGAACTCGAAAAATGCCAGAAAGGAGAGGGGGTAAACCACTACGAGAATTGCAAGTGGCTAGCAGACAAGTACATCCAGATGTTACAGGACAACAGGGTATGTCAAGGCTGTAACTGTCGCGACGGCATACATTTATCATTCACCATTCGTAGGTCAAGGGCTATAAACGCATTGATATTTAAAATGCTATGTCATCAATGAATAGACATGTTTAATTCACTTCCTCCTCAGGAAACGGAGGACTGATACTTCACTCGCATTGAGAACCGGTAGAATCAAGGTTCCACCTCTTTGCGTTCGCAGCATCCTCCTAATGTTTGAGTCCTACCTTCCAAGGCATCCAACCCTGTATCGATGCAAACTGGTTCCCCTTGCTCTTGGAACAATTTCGCCTCCTTGGACTCAACCATGTGCTGCCGTCTCCCCTACCCTTAAAGGCCGCAAAGATCAAGTCACTCCTGCTCGGCTTCCATTATCCCTTCCAGATTGTTTATATTAGTATTTAGCCATGAATTTCTTGACTTTATTATCACAGCTGTTTCCTCGTATCACCCGCCGACGAGTTGAATGACTCCTCCTGCCTTACCTTTTTCCCAAGACGGTGCATCAGTGCTCGCACGCACTAGACTTTTTATCGTGGCTCAGGTAGCTCGGGGTCCTGAGGATTCTAAGACTCGTCGAGTTGCTTCAGCCAGCCCGGTACGATATCTCTCATCGAACTCGAGCATTGCGGCTCTACTACGACGGGTAAGTCTGTCTAGACTGTTTTGCGTAACCATTTAACAAATATGCACCTTGTAGGGGACTATTACATATGTCAGTATTCCAACCCGAAATGCCGGGTCAGAAGGCAGCATGTACCGGGGCGACCACTGGGAGCATCATTCCTTTGATTCACAGCCACTCAAGGACCTCGAGCACGATACCAGTTCGGCTTGAGCAAACAAAAAGGAAATTTTGTGAGTCTAAGAAAGGCAATTTTCGTCAGTTTATGGTGCTCTAATCGGCATGTGTTGGGCTTCAGGTCTGCCATTATTGGCTGACGGTCCTATTCCTCCCTCGGGCACTACCATATCGAGCACCTTTTCTGATGTGGGCCCAATCAAGCCCAATCCACCAACAAAAACATTGCCATTCCCAGTAATTTTTGCGAAAACCATGTCCGAACCAATCCATCAAATTCCTCTACAAAGTAATTCTCAGCAAACCTGCTATATCAAGGAATTTTGAAAACCAGGCCAAGACCAATCCGCCTATGCTACAAGATGGTATAAAGCTGAACGCCCACGGTGCTGTGGGTCCACGCAACCAAGGACTCCTCGACTCCTTTGAAGACCTTCTGGACATTGTCCCACCCTCTCGCGACTAGCTCTCTTACTCTTGCTTATCCTTGTCTCGCCTTGCCATGGTTCGCCCTTCCAAATTCAATGACCGGCCCGGTTTTGTTCGCAAGGTACAGTGTTCACGATGTTCGCCCCTTGACATCTTCTCACTCATCACATTGGTCACTAGGCCGATCGGTACTGTAAAATCTGTGACCGCGACTTCGTTCGTCCCTCTGAACTCAAGCGACACCTCGAAGAGACTCTGCTCCACAATCCCAATGCTCGGTTGGTTGACTTACTAATCATCACCTCTATTGTTATCACTGAGACCTCTCGTTCTTTTGTTAGGCAATACCCTTGCAGATATTGTGGCGACCTCTTCACCCAGAAGTCCAATCTTAAGATCCATGAGCGTATCCAGTGAGCACCCTCCCATTCACTCCTGCACAATAGCTTTTACTGACATTTGCCAAGTACCGACGACTGTCGTGAAGTTTGCAAATTCCCTTTGAATAAAGACAACACCGCAGTATGCGATTTCACCTGCAGGGACCCCAGCACCATGATCCGACACATCAGGCGTACCCACTTCGCTCCTTTCGTGAAAGCTGGAGAACCTATCCCAGCATGGCTCCAAGCCGCAAGCGCTCAACGCAGAGCGTTGAAGCGCCGGGGCTCCACCAGGAATCGCCGCGCCAAGGCGCAGCATACCTCTGACTCTTCGGGGCGTTTGACTCCAGAACCCACCCTCGTGGCCCCTTCCCCCAGGAAACCTTTTACAGCACAGGTAAGTATTTTCCAGTTTCTCATTTTTCAGTTCGTTGATCACTCCTTCCTCTCTCAGACTCTAATCCACGACAACGCGGAGCCTCTCCTTCCCCCCAAGTCTACCAGCAAGGAGGCTCAGTCCATCGTCCGGACTCCAGGTTCGCAAGCGTCCATTTTCTCTTTTGGAAAGAAATTAATCATGTTCCTTTAGGACTAGGATTGGACCTGTTTAACTTCGGCAACGATGGGACCGCCAGTGCTCCGTTCTCACAACCTTTCGCCCCACATACTCTCACCGTCGACTATAACCAATTCTCCCAGTTCCCTCCTGCACTCGGCTTCAGCAATAACTTCCTAAACCCGATGTATCAAGTCCCGACCAACACTGATACTTGTAGACTGCCTAGCTTCCAGGAGCTTTTAGCCTTCTGCCAGCAGTCGCAGGAGCTAAGCATGTCCACGGACGTCACATCCAATTCCTTCCCCCAGCCCTTAGAAGACCAGTTCAAGTTCGGCAATCAGTTTACCAGCTCCCAGCCAGTCGCTACCCAGAACGACTTAAACTGGTTCACCCCCAACCCCGCTAGTCTTTTTGATACGGCAGGACAACAAGTTCAAATGAACTTGTATGATTATTCCCAGCTTACGAATTTCGACGACTTCAACCTTTTCCGTGGCAGCTTTTAAGCGCATGCCTAGCGTAGTGGATTGACCCTCTCGGGTGGCCTAACTGTGGGCTCCTGGCCCTCTCACCCCTCCCAACTTATACCTGGCATTTTCTCCTTTCATTTTACGGACATTTAAGAACATGCACACATTCCCGGAATCCATATCGTCTTATCTGTTCACTTGCTCATTTCCTCTGTGCATATATATTGACTATCACATTTTCTATCCTTGTACAATACATTGTCGATAGAATCCATATTTATTTGAAGTCTGCACTGTATTGGCAAGACCCAGGACCTATGTCTCGCTCCGTCGAACAGTGTAACTCCAGAGCAGAAACAATGATCATAAGAGGTTCGAAGGTAGTGTTCGGGTGGACGAAGAATGGGGAAAAAGAACTTAGAAACTCATTCACTACCCGCTTGCCCCCTCCCCCCCCCTCCTGAAATCGTATGCCACGGGTGCACGAGCTCAGCAAGATCATGTTGTTATGCCCTCGAGTCTCCTTGTTCCTCACACCCTCTCCCTTGGTCATCGTAAACCAACATAACGTGTTTCGCTCCATCGATTCTTGTACGTATCGCGAGTCTCAAGTCGAGCCAATATTTTTTTGCTAATATTTTCTATTAATCCTTTTTTTTGTTCCTTCGGGCGATGAGCACGAGATAAGTCCTCGTATATATGCCAAGGGACATTCGCTTACGTAGAACTCCTAGCACTGGACAATGCCCAAGACCTGCACATACCTCCTATTTGTCCGCAAATACGGTCTGGCGACTGTGCGTCAATACCATGTCATGTTACACTCCGCGACGCCCGCCCACTTTCTATCCATTATCGGACCCGATGGTCTTGCACGTTGAACGGGTCGGGTGTTCACTTGCACCCAGTCATCCTGGCCGTTACACTAATCCGAACGAGTTGGCAGCGAACGACCTCAGGCCACTAGGGTGTATCCTAAGTTCGTCGGAGATGCACCCGAGAGCTTCTGCCCCGTAGCCCAAACAGAAGGAGCCGTCTTCCTCACCGTTTGTATTCTTAGTGACGGCCAGGTTGGGAGGTATCGTGCATAGTTGACCACGAACAGGGCTACTGGCCGTTAATGCGATGGTATCAAAGCGCATCCTTCGCTGTGAATTTGACCTGCTCGGAGAATGGATAGGGGTTGCTAGCAGCTTACTCGTCCACACACTCTCCTCATCGTCTGGGTCCCTGCGACTCGCAGGGCAATGCCTAGCATTGTTCCCAGCCTAGCGGCGGATTTGGAACGAGCGCAAGTCGTTGGTGCATATGAAGAATTCGATGTGTCAAGCACTTGTCACGCAAATCTGGGGCGATGCCAAGGACTGGAGGTTTATCTGTGGCGAGTTGGACGATCGGGGACGGGAGCATGTCACGATGACAGTTTGATCGCTGCCCGCCTTCAAAATAGCCGATAATAATATCGTAAATGTGCATCTGATGCATCTCCGATTGCCAGCGAGGTAAAGCTAATCGAGAGCTTGAAATAATGATTGATGCTTTTTCAATGTCAAGGGCACACAACCAGCCTCGCGTCTAAAGGCATGAGATTAAGCGTAGAAGGAATAGTTGGAAGAACGTAAAATACACGAAAGATCATGCAGATATGCAAACTGAACCAGGAATGCGCCATAAGGGTGCTTTTAGCTCATGGCCACGACTGGTGAGGAGTTTACTCAGAGTCGGACTTGTAGTCAGGTCGTAATGAGCGGACAACCTTGCCTGTAAAGAGACATCCAAGTCAGTTGTTATTTCATAAGGACCAGACACATGACATACCTGCGCGCCAAATCTCCTGGTTGTCAATCTCTGCTAACTCCTTAGCGAGATCCTGGCGGTAGGTGGGGCGGCTGTTGTACTCGAGGGACTTGCGGGTCTCAGTACCATTCTTCACGCTCTCGTAAAGCTGCTCGAAGATGGGCACGTTTGCCTTCTCGAAGACGGGTGCCCAGTCGAGAGCACCGCGGCGAGCGGTTGTTGAGCAGGCGTTGAACATATAGTCCATACTGCACCGAGAGAATGAGCGGCTGAAGGAAGAAGACACGTATTCAAACACTTACCCCTTCTGGCCGATCAAAGGATAGAGGGATTGGGTAGCCTCCTCAACAGTCTCGTTGAAGGCTTCTGAGGGGGTATGGCCGTTCTTGCGAAGGACCTGGTATTGGGCCAGGAAAAGACCCTCTACAAGATGGTCAGATAAGGAAATAGACCTGCGAGGAAGGGGACATACGAATAGCACCCATAAGCTGCGAATGCGCAAAGAATCATTGTAAGCATCCAGTAGCAGCAAGCACGAAAAAAGCGACCTACAACACCACGCTCACCATAGAGATCAGAGTAGACCTCCTTCTCGAAAGTGGTCTCGTACATATAGCCAGATCCAATGCCAACACCAAGGGCGATGGCCTTCTCCTTGGCCTTGCCAGTAACGTCTTGCCAGACAGCAATAGAGGAGTTGATACCGCGGCCCTCCTTGAAGAGAGTACGGACGGTACGGCCGGAGCCCTTGGGAGCAACGAGAATAACGTCAACATCCTTAGGGGGGATCACATGGGTGTCGTCCTTGTAGACAACGGAGAATCCGTGGGAGAAGTAAAGGGTCTTGCCAGGAGTGATGAGTGGGGCAATTTGTGGCCACGTCTGAGACTGAGCAGCATCGGAGAGCAAATTCATGATGATAGTACCCCTCTTGATGGCCTCCTCAATGGGGAAAAGGGTCTCTCCAGGGACCTGATTCAAAGGTGAAAAACATCCCATGAAGACATAAAGAAAAGAGGCGTACCCAGCCATCTGCAATAGCTTGCTTCCAACTCTCACCACCCTCACGAACACCAATGATGACGTTCAGGCCGTTGTCGCGGGCGTTCAAACCCTGGCCATGACCTTGCGAGCCGTAACCAATGAGAGCAAGGGTGTCGTTCTTGAAGTAGTCTTGGAGCTTAGCCAAAGGCCAGTCGCCTCGCTCGTAGACGGTCTCCTTGGTACCAGCGAAGTCGAGAGTCTTGACTCCACGGACACTCTGCACAGATATAAATTTTTCCACGACTGCCAGCTAAATATTGCACTGACCTGAACAGCTGGGACTTGAGCTGCCTTAGCAGCAGCAGCCCTCGCAAGCAGCGAATAGGAGGCAGTTTGAGCGGGTCTGAGAGTAGCCTTTGCAACGGCGCCAGAGGCACGGCGAGAAGCACGGAGGGCTTGGGAGGCAGAACGAGCAGCGAGGGAAGCCATTCAAAGTGGTTGGATTCCAAGAAATGAACCAGAGGCTCTATTAAGTTTTTTTTTTGCGACAATCAGGGTTCTCGGCCGAGCAAATACCCCCGAAATTTCCCGATTAGTCACCGAAAATCGGCTCATTGTAGTTTGAGGCAACAGCACCTTACTCGTTCGGAACCAAAGTTGTCATCTCGTTTTTCATCCGCTTTCCGGCTTTCCGAGTCTTTCAGGTACGTCAAAATAAGTACTTATGTGCTGATACGTACACGTTTGGCACCCACTACAGGAATGACTCGATGAATTAGGAAAATGCAAGAATGGGCCAACGTCTAAGTGACCAGAACTGATGCATTACAGATGCATTGGACAAGATATTGAACAGGAGGGAGGAATAAACAGCAAGAAGTGCCATCTGTCTCATGATACATGATACATGTGAATGTTGTGACCTTTCACTTTCCCATTTGAGAATCCCTTGTCAGGAGCCTTAGTGTGACCCTCAAGAACCTTGACTATAGAAAGTGTTAGAATATCAGCCTTGTCGCCGTTTCAATGAACTCGCCGTTAAGAGAAACGACTAAGGTGTTGTTGCTGATGTCGATGGAATTTTGGCCCGCGAAATCCCTGAAGCTCGAAGTCCGGATGGAGGGAAAAGCCTATCCCGGATTTCATATCCTTAGTGGCAGTCGAGCTGGGAGCAGTGACCAAGGCGGCGTGAACAACTAGTCAAGAACGAGGTTATTGATCTTTGGCAGAGCGAGTCTGAGCCACCAGAGTGAGCGTAGTCCTTGCGGCAGTGAACCACACCTAGTATTGTCTTTAACGGTCGTTGAGTTTGCCGCACCAACGCTTGGCAAGGTGTTGGCAGTCCCAAAACAGCGCGAGCTACTGTGGCATTCGCTCTACATAATAAGTTGACATAGAGCGGGAGCGGGACTGGAAGCATTCAACCCTCGATTCAGTGGTAGACTGTGGGACGTGTCAACGAGTTGGCTTCTCTAGGGAAAGCAATCTAAACAGCCGTGGCCTGTTTGTCCACGACATGACTCCAGTAGCAAATGAAAAGGTGGGCGAGGACTCATGATGCTCGCTAGCCTCCAACACTGAGTTGACAATCCGACTGATCAAAGCGGTTGAGGGCCAATCCCAACTACAAGGTCACTGTCCAAGGATTTCGCCCATGTATCCCAAGTATGGGAGAAGTTTCGCACCATTCACCAGAACGATGAATGGCGTGTAGTTGAGTAAAGGTGTCCTAGACCAATAGGGAAGACCTGACTGGCCGGTGTTAAACAGGGCCAAACGCATTCGGAAAAAACGCCGAAGCAATTTCGGCTGATCATCCTCAGTTATTGCCTCTTCCACCTCCTCGCCGGCGCTCCCCTGTGCGTATAATGCGTTTCCCACTGTCGTTGGTACGCACATGCGGCCACCGCAGGTTCTTCGCCACCGCCGTCGGTGATGGGCCACGGGCTCCCCAAACTATCATCGAGAAGGTCGTCCAGAAGTACGCAGTCGGTCTGCCGGAGGGAAAGGTTGTCAAAGCCGGTGACTATGTTATGATTCGTCCAGAGCATGTCATGACACACGATAACACTGGTCCTGTTATCAGCAAGTCGGTATCTTTATGTGTGAATTTTCTACGACCCACTCAACTCCCATACAGATTCAAATCAATTGGTGCTTCCAAAATTCACAGCCCAAAACAACCCGTCTTTACCCTCGACCACGACGTTCAGAACAAGTCCCCGAAGAACCTTGCTAAATATGCTTCTATTGAAGAGTTCGCGAGGAAGCATGGTGTTGACTTCTATCCCGCCGGGCGTGGTATTGGTCACCAAGTTCTCGTGGAGGAAGGCTATGCCTTCCCTTACACTCTAACTGTTGCCAGTGACAGTCATAGTAACATGTATGGTGGTGTTGGATGTGTTGGAACACCCATTGTCCGTACAGACGCCGCGGCACTGTGGGCAACGGGCAAAACCTGGTGGCAGGTTCCGCGAATGGTCAAAGTCGAGCTCAAGGGCAAGCTTGCTCCTGGTGTTACGGGGAAAGATGTTATCGTTGCCCTTTGCGGGTCATTCAATCAGGACGAGGTTCTCAACGCTGCCATTGAGTTCACCGGTGATGGTGTTGCAGCTCTGAGCGTTGACGACCGTTTGACCATTGCAAACATGACGACGGAGTGGGGTGCGCTCGTTGGTGTCTTCCCGGTTGATGAAACAACATTACAATGGTATGACAAGGCCTTGAATAAGTTTGAATTGCGCACCTTTTCCTCTGCAAACTCCGGTATTCCTCCCCCTCCCATTCATCCTCGTATTAACCGCCAACGACTCGACGCTCTTCGAACCACTCCCGTCCACTCTGACCCAGGTGCAGAATACGCTTCGCACCTCTTATTTGATCTCTCCACCTTGGTTCCTCACGTCTCTGGTCCCAACAGCGTCAAGGTTTCCAACCCTCTGCCTGTCCTCGAAGAAAAGAAGATCGCCATCGACAAAGCTTACCTCGTTAGCTGTACCAACTCGCGTGTATCAGACATCGCTGCTGCTGCTGAAGTCATGAAAGGCAACAAAGTTGCTGAGGGCGTTGAGTTCTACATCGCCGCAGCCAGTTCCGTTGTCCAACAGGAAGCCGAGCGTCTCGGTCACTGGGACGCCCTCATTCAATCTGGAGCGAAAGTTTTACCTGCAGGGTGCGGCCCCTGTATCGGTTTGGGAACGGGCCTACTGGAAGAAGGCCAAGTTGGCATCAGTGCCACAAATAGGAACTACAAAGGACGTATGGGCCACCCCAACGCCCAAGCTTATCTCGCCAGCCCTGCCGTCGTAGCAGCCAGCGCAATCCGTGGGTACATCTGTGGACCTGCATCTCTCGACCCCAACACTCTCCCACCAGTCCAGGCCCCCATCTTCTCCATTTCGCAAACTCCACCCACGTCCTCTACCACTACTTCTTTGTCGACCGAGGAACCCCTCCTCGATGGCTTCCCTCGTACTTTCTCTGGACCCCTCCTTTTCGCTCCACAAGACAACCTTAACACGGATGGCATTTACCCCGGTAAATACACGTATCAGGATGATATTACCCTCGAGCGCCAAGCTCAGGTCGTAATGGAGAACTATGATCCGAAGTTCGCGCCCCTCGTCTCCTCTATCGTCGCGAAGCAGGCTGAATCTGGAGATATCGTGGGTGTCAAGAACGGTGTTATTCTTGTTGCGGGTTACAACTTTGGTACTGGTTCATCTCGGGAACAGGCGGCGACTGCTCTTAAGGCTGCGGGTGTCCCTCTAGTCGTTGCAGGATCATTCGGTGACATCTTCAAGCGCAATGCTATTAACAATAGTTTAGTGTGCATTGAGAGTCCAGAACTCGTGAAGGACCTTACGGAAGCATATGCGAAGGATGGAAAGCGTGGTGCTGGTGGCAAGGACGGCGAGCTGACGGTGAACAAGGGTATCGACATCAGCATCAACATGGCTACTGGCCAAGTTGAAGTGACTGGAGCTCTTAATAAAACTTACACAGTCCGCCCCGTGGGCCCTTCCGTCCAAGAGCTTTGGCTGTGCGGCGGACTCGAAGGTTACATCCTCAAGGAAATTCATGCTCAGCCTTAGGAATCTGACAAAAGTAAACACTTGCTCTATTGTACTTCATAATTAGGTTGTATCAACATCAATACATATATACCGCACTTGGGACCAGAATCCATCTTTATAATTTCAAAGGGCCACGTTCCAGATATTGCGGCCGTTGACGTTAGCCCCTGGCAGGTGGTTCGTGGCTTGTAGAACAGCATCCGGGGCGAAACGTTCCCGCAGAACGGCTAGTTTGGACCGGTACTCGTCGATACCTATGTAAGCTCCACACATGCGACGTTTTCCATCGAAAGCAGAACGGCCATGCAAGACGCGGTGATTATCAACGACTAAGAAAAGTTTCATTTAGACCGAGGGAATAGGTCTAGTACTCGGATGCATCACGTACCAATAGCAGTGCCAGGCTGAAGCTGCACCCAATACTCAGAATCTGGACTCGTCAGGCACTTGTTCCAAGCCCTAATAGCGTCATACCTTGAGAAGCCAAGATTTCTATCAGACACCTGGGGGGACCCAAATTGTAGGAACCAGACAGCGAGGCTTACCATTTCTCGACTAGATCTGGTTCTAGATGGCTCATGACGCTTCTGTCGTCGTTGTTCCAACGCACCTGGACAAGCTCCTTTGTGCAGGGATCATGTCCGAGAATGGGATAACCAGAAGGTTGATTTGGCCGATAAATGGAAGAAGCTTCTCCGGCGGCATGAGCAGGAACGGGAACTTTGGATAGGATCTCGTAAAACTCGGGGTGGAGTTCCTTCAAAATAGCTGCAACGTAAAACCCGTCGACAAGCAGCGTGGCCCCACCGCTGCCATCTGTGTGTGAGAGGAGATGAAATAATTGAAGACCAGAAGGATCTGTCTAAAGTAAAAGGAGCAAGCGTTTTCATCATCAATCTCCTTTCGTTCAGAACAATGACACGAACATAGTATGTGTTATCCGTGTGCGCGCCGAGTGCCAAAGTGGTATATGCAGTGTCGCCCTTGGCGAGATCAGACGTGAAGTCCCAAAAGCGTCCATCTTGAGCCACACTATTGGCATCACCGGGTGTATATGTTGAACTTGAGTACTCACACTGAGTTTCACGGATAAAACCAATGCGTTCTGCCAGTTTCTCGGTTGCTTCCGGCGTTGGAGGAACCCCGGAAATGAAACAGAAGCCAAATTGATCCTGGGCATATCCTGTCAGTTCCCGCATCTCACGGAAAAAGCAGGTCCTCACGATGTTGGTAAGCCATTTGAGAAGACCTCTGTCATCCGCAGCCATCGCTTCATTGTAAGTTACTGTGGGTGGAGATTGTTCTATCTTTGCACCCCATTCAATTTTCCTAGGAGACAATTAGCGTAATGATGTGGTATTTACATCGGCATGACCCACTCGGGAGAAGCTCGTCTGCGATTGATCGGGGGATCGTAAGAGTTGCTCTGGAGCCACGACCAAGGATAGAACGATACATGAGGTTCAAACGATTGCCCTTGATTTGGAAACGGTGAGTAACGAAGAGCAGTTGCATTTCCTGTGCAGACGGACAAGTCACTTCCAAACCGTCCACCTTAGACTCTATCCCGATAGGCTTAGTGTCTGGTGGAACCTACATAACAAAATGAGTAACCGATCCCTTACGCGGTTTGGAATACGTACATCAAAGGTGTTCAGCAGACGCTGCTTGGTGACTGGATGGAAACACCTTGGGCAGCGGCAGTGATCTCGCAACCAGATATTATGGCTTGTGTTATAATAGTCATGAGAATGCTGGAGAAGAGCACCGGATGTCAGAACTCACAATCTTGACCAGCTTTTTGTGTCCCAGCGAATGGAAACCTTCCGTGCGTCGGCATCCACGACTGGGAGTTCGTTTGGGTTCACACCAGGGATGGATGATACAGAATCGCCATTGGGTGTTGGTGATACCACGTTTGCAGCTGATCCAGATGTGCTAGTGCTATGGGATACCGAGAGTCCGCGAGCAGCGGGTCGTGTGGCCTGCACGGCGTTGCGATAAGATTCAGTGTATACCAAATAACTCGAACCGGAACTTGTAGATGAACCCAAGTGAGTATGGAGCCTGCATGCAGCAGTGCGAACCAGGGTTCTTGCCCAGCTTGTAGCGAGGAGACTGCAACGAAGCATAAGGAATGATGATAACGTGTGCGGCAAAGTTCAGCAGGCTTGTGGCGTTGATTTGGATAATCGGAAATAGGGACAGAAATGGCCAAATGGGGAATGTCAGAAAATACGAATAAAATATCTATTGGGATTCTCTCAATCAGGGCCCCGAGCCCACACCTCCACACACTACTTATATCTGCCAAGTGCTTTCGTTATGTAGTCCTCCCTTGCCACCGACTCTTTCTCCCCCTTGTTTTCATACTATGGCGACGGACCCCGATGAGCTAGACTTCCCATCAGGTGCATTTCATTTCCGATAATTCGCGAGTCGGCTTCTCATACCAACCCATTTGTAGAATTCGAGCGTGAGCAAGTGGCGGAGAGGGTTGCAAAACGACTCGAGAGGATCGCCCTCCTTCGACAGGAGATCGCCCTGCTCACGAGGGAGAACACCAAGGACCGCTTCTACATCGCAACCCACCGTCGCTTGCCAAGGGAGGTGTTGGGGGAAATCTTCGCCCATGAAGCCATCCAGAGTACTGGGACATGGTTGGCACCAATTATAATTTCTCACGTGTCCAGGCACTGGCGGGTGGGTCAAAAGAGTCCGTCATTGTGCAGTGTCGTCTTACTAGCTTGGTAATTCGGCATTAGAACGTGGTTAGGAGAACCCCCCGTGCTTGGAGCTACATATGCGTTAGGATCATCCCCGATTCGTTTTACTCCCAGATCGTCAGAATGTGGCTTGAGCTCTCAGGTCATTCCCTGCTCCATCTTCGCTTTGAAACTCCCCACTGGGGAACTGGAACCCGTGAAGCAGTCAGCCAGGTGTCGTTAGGGAGCTATCTTACCCTTTTGCACCCGCATGTTTCCAGATGGCACTCTGTCGAGATTTTCATTGGTGACGCACCCCATCATTCCATCTGGAACATTCAACTCCTTTTACAGCAGTTTAACTTCAATATGCCAGCGCTCAGCTTCTTCTACTTGGATACAACCCGGCAATTATGGCAGGATTACCATGTCCTCAAGGGTGAGGTTCCTATGCTGACACGCCTCAGCATAGGGCATTGTCGACCGAGTACTTCGAATCGTTGGCTTTCCTGCCTCCGAAAGCTGGAAATCACACATGGTGTTCATTCCCTATGCTATATGCACGGACTACTAAAGGCGTGCCCGTTACTCAGATGTCTCAAGCTCGACGTAACCATACAGGAACGCGAAGTGCGTGGCTTGAATGTCGTCAATCTACCCGAGCTGCAAAGTCTCGATTTGAACGACATCATCTACCTCTCATTCCTCCGACTTCCTGCTCTATCCTCTTTCACCTTTGCCACAAAGCCCACGGCGGGAATGCAGGACGGCCGCAAGCTCCTGACCAGCTTGTCTATGATGCTTGAAGCATCACATAATACCGTATTCCAAGACCTGAACCTGGTCGATGTAGATATTGATCGATTCAATCTAACGACGAGCAATTTCCCCTCGTTCATGGACGTCCGTCTTACCAGGTGCATCGTTCGCCCCGAGGCCCTAAACCATGACGAACCCTCATTGTGGGCGAGTCTCCGTACACTGGAGTTCTTCGCCTGTGACCAGATACCCGACGTGCTCATCGACCTCTTCATCGAAGGTAACATTTGGATTAGTCCTTTGAAAAGGCTTACATTCTTGGACTGTTTTGGCGTGCAGCCAGAATTGATCACCAAAATTCTTGCTTGCAAGGTGCATCCCCAAGTTGCCTACTCCGCCTCAACTCGCACGTCACCTCGTGCGATCCCCTCCGCGTGCTCAGGCCCTACCACCCGATTGTTTTTCACCACTTCCGCTCCGATTACATTACCACTCCCATCCCGCCCATCGACATAATCCCAGTTCCATTCCCTGCTTTCATGCTTTCCATAGTTAGCCTAGTAATTTGTATTCTCCTGTTTCAACCGATTCTGCTCCCCATGGTCCTTCATCCTGTACTTGTAGAGCTTTCCTTGGATGGAATTGAGTCATTCTCTGATCTCGTAATCAGAAATTTGCGAGACACCGCGCCATGGTCCTTAACGCATTTGAGAGACGCGGTTGTGTGGCCGACCCGTCAGACTCCTCTTCGATGTGCCCTCGCTCACCTGTGATTCTCTCTCCGGGAGAGAACGTCCTTGAAGGGAACCGCATCTACACGACACAACTCACCACGCATCATCCAAATTTTGTATCATGTTAAGCCGTACGTCTACCCGTCACTCAGATGTGTCCACCTGTATATCCGTAATTCAAACTTCCTTTGCTATTGCCAATGTACATTAATATTGAGGAGTCGGTATTGAGTTGAATCCGCGGAATGAGTCCGTCCAAATGGAAGAACTAATATACAACAGCAGTGAAAACAGATGACCGATAAATGAACAATAATGTAACAAAATAAGTCAGACCGAGTAAATGTGGGGGGGGGGGGGGGGGGGCCGTGCTGTAAACCAGGAAGAAGAGGGAAGAAGAGGATGATTGTGAGGTCTATCCGGGAATCATGAAAAGTTATGCAGTTCAATCTGAGTCTGTTGTCCCATGGGAGAGAAGAAATCGAGTGGACTGAGCGTGTCATTGAAGAAGGGGAATTGGTTGTTCATGTCGGTGTTGAAGAGAGCCACGCCATTTGATGGGATGCTAGCGGACGGCATTGTCTCGGAGAAGGATGGATTCGTGATGGTAATGAGATCTTCGAGGTCCTGGAAATAGTTGAAGGATGAAGATTCGTTCTCCCCGATGAACGGTGGAAAGTCCATGTGGAGCTGGGAGGGAGAGAACTGGTCGAGGCCGTTACTCGTGGTCTGGGAGAACAAGGCTGATGGTGCGGCCAGCTGTTCATCCCAAGAGAGCGGAGTAGAGATAGGGGCAGGGGCAAATTGGTTATTGTCATGGTTGTTAAGGTTGAAGTTGGCCAGATGCAACTCGAGATCTACGCATTCACGTATCGGTGTCTGCGTGTGAAGGGATGCAGTGAAACCGAGCTGACCTGGAAGACCGGGGGTAGCAGACGGATCGGACGCAACGGGGATCTTGGCTGCATCGAGGGTTTGCGGAGTGCACTCGGGAAGGTGACGCCATCGAGGAAGTCTGTATTTGCTCATGAAAGTGTGCTGAGGTCTAGGCGACCTGGGCAGGGACGAGGTTTCAGCAGGGGGTGATGGGAGTGGGGTTGAAGGTATGAGCGTTGAATGCTCGGTAGATGAAGGTGAAGAGGATGTGGAAGTAGGGAAGGGTGAAGCAGTTTCAGGACGGCGCGACGCGAGTTTCGCGGTCTGTCTGGTCCTCAACGCTTGCACCAGCCAGTCAGGTATTGGTAGGTCATTGTCGACGTAGGGCAAAAGATGGATGTTGTCGATGTGGCGAATCATGGAGGACGGATCACTGCACTTGAAGGAACATTCGAGGGGGGTCTCGTCCAGGGGAAGACCGCAACATTCTTTTTGTTGGCTAAAACTTGGTTCACAGGAATATCAGTAGCCGGCCAAAGAGGATGAAAAGTAGTCTTACTGGATGCGTTCATGAATCTTAAGGTTGGACTTCTGGGTGTGTAGGGCACCGCAGTACCTGCACTCGAATTTCCTGTCCACCGAATACAAGGGCACAAGACGAACAAGGCAACGATGACGTTAGTTAACCAATTTCGGTACAAGGAGATCAGTTATATAAGCAAGATCAACGCAACTTACCTCGCGTTTGGGTTGTGGATCAGTGTGTTTTTGAGGTGTCGCTTGAGCTCCGACGGGCGGGAGAATTCTTTGTTGCATGTTTCGCAATACTTGTTGGCCTGGAGGACACAAACGCATCTTTAACATAATTTTATTATACGAGCATAGTTTCCCCGTACCGTGGGACTAGCGCGACAGCGGCGCGCAAAGGACTCCCTGGTAGCACGGGGCATAATAGAGTCAACGTCGAGCAAGGGTAAGAAGTAAGAGTAGATAATAGAGGACGAAGACGATGCCCAAGAAAGCTCGAGGAGGATGAATGTCGCGGAGTTGGTGGGGGACCCACAGCTCTGTGGGCTCCCTGCTTTATACTTTCTTACAGCACAGCTGGATTGGTCTTGACCCAGTTTTTCAAAATTCCTTTGAAAGGCAAGTCTTCAAAATATTACTCTCCAAGGTAATTTGATTGATTGGTTCAGACCCAGTTTTTTGAAAAGTTACTGTTGAAGGGAACTAGTGTGAGAGATTTTGCTGTGGGCAGTTGCTTACATAAGAAAACACCTGCAAATGGAAAATCTCCTTGAAAGGAATTTGAAATTCCCCCGTGGGAAATCACAAGCTGCCTTTCTAAGACTTGCTAAAACTGCCAAAGTTGGTAGGAGTTGTTGATGGTATTTTTTGGCGCTCGGGAATTTCAAATTTCAGATACCTCGAATAACGTAAGTGTGTGCGCGACAAAACGAAACTACAGTTTACAAGACAGAGTACAGATAAATAGACAGTTTCTACATATACTGAGTGATATATCAATCAGTTTTCGGGATCTTCGACGCCCCACTACTGTAAAACTCCCCCCAAACCAACTTGTCAGTTTCTTCCTTATCCTTGCTTTCAGACAGTTCGCTAACCACAAATTTGAATGGAAGAAACATCCCAACACGTTTCTGGTACGCAGCATAAGCAGTTGGATATTTCTTCTTGGTGATTGCTTCGGTGTAAGTGGTCGATGATACGAAGAGCACGGAAAGAGCTAATGCAGGGAGCAAAAGAAGGCCTGCTTGCTTGAAGAACGCCAGAAGAGCAGTGTAACGTTGTTCAGATTCCAAGAGAACTCGAAGAGAAGGGAAGGGTGGGAGATTCGGAGGGGAAGGAGCCAGGAGTGGGAACAGAGTGATGACCCACTACGAAGGTTGTCAGAGAGCAGCCTGATATAGAAGAAGACAAATACATACCCAGAAGCTCTGCTCGCAAGCAAAATTAGGGTGTCTGGAATACCTCCATAGACCCTTGGTGATGAAACCGCGTCGGGCGTCTGAAGGTGTCCAGTCCAACCTCGCAAGCGGCCATTGTTTTTTTTCGTCGTACGGTTCAACGGCCTTGTCACCTTTTGCGTGAGCCAAATAAGCATACTTGTATGTTTGGAACGCGTATTGTTGGTTATCGGCAATAAATTCAAGTACGAGGATGCTGAGCGCGGCGAGTGAGAGGACGTAGTCCGAAGTAGCAAGGTCGGTGTGTGGCTGGAGCACCGCGGCGATGAATGCTGGTATTCCGAGGAGAAGGAGAAGGACGTTCTGGGTTGTGGAGATGAATGTGAGGTTTGCGAACTGGAAAAACCAGGCTGGGACTTGGGAACGAAGGACGGCCCAGCGGTAATCTTCGTCTTTCCTGGGTGAGAGACCTGTAAGTATAAATAGTAATGACTGATAAAAGGATCAAGTATGTACAGGTTGAACAGACCACGTCGGTAAGTGTTATATGAGAGCCTAAACATCCATATGACGATAAGGGCGAGCATGAGAACTGCCCGCGGGCTATAGTCTTTCAGTACAGCGTAGCCGAGGGACTTGGGGGCGTATGGAGCGAGGAAGAACGGCTGTTTGTTAGGCCAGAGTGGAAGCAAGGCATAGTAGGCCGTGTAGATGGTTGGCAAGAAAGTCCACAGACGGTCTACTTGGGAAACATTTGAGGTGATGACGGACAGGATATAGCAGGCGGCTGATATTGCTACGCAGAACTGGACAGGCCAGTCGAAGACTGGAGGCAAATCGAGGAAGGTCATTGCTCTGAGAACTTATCCGACAAAGCAGCCGTATTTGAATTCTGAGGTGGAGGGATGATGATCGTGACGACATGCGACGTGAAACCAGTCCAGATCGAGCTCACGTGACCGTAAGTGTGTTTGTTTGGCAGCAGCCTTAGAGCACAGCCACTCATCACTGCTCTGGCCCTCGCCAATTCTCTGCAGGTATTCAACGAGCAGTCACTAGTCATGGCCGACAACAGCTATACAACTCTTCTCATCGACGCCTTCTCCCCTTTCCCTTCGCTGACGTTAAATCTTCCTTCCTCCACCCCTTTGTCTGATGTGTATGACCATCTGTGCTACCGATACCCCTCACTTCCTCCTCACCTTGCCTCAGTCCTTGCACTTTCAACGCATGCTGGGATAATCGCCAACAATGAACAACCTCTATCTTTCCTACACTCGGAGCGCGAAGATTCGACGTCCAACTTTGTTACACTCCGGCTTACGCCGCGCTTACTTGGTGGCAAGGGCGGTTTCGGTAGTCAGTTGCGGGCCGCCGGTGGTCGCATGAGCAGTCAGAAGACTAGCAACAACGACTCATGTAGGGATCTCAATGGAAGGCGATTGAGTACTCTCAAGGAAGCCAAAAAGTAAGTATTCATTCATTCTCTCGCAAAAACGATAAGCTTATGTCAACCCAAGGCTTGCTGAATACCTCGAGTCAGAACCGCAACGTCTCGCAGCTAAAGCTGAAGCACAACGTGTGAAACTCGAAGCACTAGAGAAGCGACTCGGTATCGAGCACGGACAAGCGAGAAAACCGGGAGAGGTCACGGTCGAGGTTTTGGCGGGCAAGAAGCATCGGTTTGACGATACGGAGTACTTGGAACAGAGCAGGGAGTTGGTTGATAGTGTGAAGAGTGCTGTTTCTGTTGGATTGCTGAAGAAGAGGAAGAAAGCCAAAACATCGCCCTCGCCTGAAGCGGATAAGGAGAAGGGTGTGGTGGAAGATAAGGGGAAGGGCAAAGAGAAGGATATGGTGCAGGAAAAGGTAGAAAACAAGTCCGAGCCAAAGTCGATTGTGCCTGCCGCCACGGATGCTCCTCCCGTGTCTGCTATCCCCCTTGACGCTGTTGGTGCATAGGCATGATTCTTGTATTTCGATGTATTTTTATACTTGTCATGGAACGCTAATGTATTGCTTTTCAATGTCTACTCCTCAGCTCGATACACTCTTTACCAATCATGATCCTTTGGCCATTCCCATATTCAGACGAAACCATTCCTTCATCGAGACATCTTCAAGAGACTGTACAAGTTCGGCCATATCCTTGACCTCATGTAAACCAGGGCGCGCATCGGCAATCCGGCGTCTGGGATCTTGGGGTAGTGGAATGGTGTCAACATGGTGGAAGTCCAAATACCTCAGGCCTGACAAATCAATGATGTAGAAGACACAAAGCGAAAAGTCCCGACCTACTGCGCGCATTCGATAGGAATGTTCGAATTGCTTCCTTCTCACCCTCAAAGACGAGAACGCCGGGTCGACCCTTCTTCGCGAGGCCGGAGACTTTTGCAGATTCAGCAAACGCTTTAAGCCGCCGGAATTTGGCTTCGCTGCGAATATCTAAGGCATTCGTCAGGTGGTTGCAAAGAAATAGGAAGTCGGTGATGACTAACGGTGCATTCGGGCGAGGGATAGGAAAAGCTGCATAATTCATCGCTGCCCTCTAAGGTTGACAAACTCCAACAGAGACACGCACGCGCCCACACTTACCCCTGGACCCGTACACTCGAACGGGTATGGAGCCAAGAAGAAAGAACTGAAGGATGACGGTATGGCACGTGATACATGCTCATGAATAGAACTGACGAATGCAGGGGATGTCATTGGCCAGAGTGACTGGTCGATTGCAAATGTGGTCGACGGTTTTCCTATGTGACCATACTGTATCACCTAAGCCTGCCCTCGGTTCATGATATCAAGGGTTTTGCTGCGCTCTATCCTTTCATCGTCTTGTATCTCCCCCGCTTTTCGTTGGAAGACATTCAGCACCATGGTGAAAACGATTGCCGTTCTCGATGCGTCTGAATTGCAGGATGGTCAAATGTAACGTTGATCCGGTGCTCTCCGGTGTTGTGGCTGAGTAGTTGCTAGGAAAGAGGTCGACTTCGAGTCGGGGAAGGTTCTCTTGTCTCGTCTGGGAGACAAGGTCCACGCGACCAGTGCTTACTGCACTCATTACGGAGCTCCACTTGTTAAGGGTGTCCTTACGGCTGACGGTCGAATCGTTTGGTATGTCTCAACTTTACTAACATGGCTAACATTCACTAAGTGTGATGATACAGTCCTTGGCATGGAGGTACATTCGTTCAGTTCGCGTCTCGACTAACGTTAGTGCTCACCCTTCCCAAAAGCGTGCTGGACCGCTTGCACGGGTGATATTGGTACGTTCCCATGCCCCCAACTCGTTGCATGTCTTCTGTCTTCTGAAACCTGAGGTAGAGGATGCACCAGCGCCAGCCGCTCTTCACTCATTCAAAGTTCATGTTACTGATGGAAAAATCCATGTGACTGCCGACCCCGAGAACACAATCAAGGAGAACATGATGAGGCACCCTCGGCTATTGACGGAGGATACTTCGTTCAAGACAGGATTGGTAATCGTTGGTGGAGGATCAGGTGCTTTCTATGCAGTTGAAAGTCTGCGAGAGGTATGTGACGCATATAGATTTCTTGATATATGTACTCACTTTTGTGGACGCTAGCACGGGTACAAGGAACCGATCACCATTATATCGAAGGAACCCCACCCGCCGATCGATAGGTGCGCAGACCCGATAATCTCTGTCGCAGTACTTGCTGAAACTGCGAATAGGACAAAGCTCAGCAAAGCTCTCATCACTGACCCTGCTAAGATCCAGTGGAAGACGCCAGCTGATCTCAAGATCAAATACGGCACAACCCTTCGCCTTGGAGCTGTACGCCTCCCCCGTTACTGGGTCGCCACCCATCGTCCGCGTGCTAACCCCTATCATAGGAAGTCACTTCTGTGGATCTGGAGAACAAAACAGTTACCCTCGACAACGGTGCTGACACCATCACCTACGAGAAGCTGATTCTTGCTCCTGGCGGGACTCCCCGCAAACTCCCAATCGAAGGAGTTGATCTCGAAAATGTCTACACTTTCCGGGGTATCGCGGACTCGAAGAAAGTTGATGCTGGTCAGTATCAGAACAACGGTAGTCCTGCTATCGACATCACGCTGATATCCATGCAACGGCGAATCCAGCGGCACAAGAGGGCAAGCGTGCTGTCGTGATTGGCAGTTCGTTCATCAGTATGGAGTTGGTCGTGGCTCTTTCGAAGAGGAAGCTTGCATCGATTGATGTTATCGGCATGGAAGAGTATCCGTTTGAAGCTATTCTTGGGAAAGAGGTCGGTGCTGGCTTAAAGAAGGTGAGCACTCATGCACTCGTGGTTGTCACATTTTGGACGAGCTTTCTCAATGGATGAATGTGTAGTACCACGAGTCTCAAGGTGTCAGATTCCACATGCAAACCAAAGTGGAAAAGATTGTACCTAGGGAGGATGATCCTAAGCTTGCGGGCGGTGTCGTTGTCAACGGGGAGACACTTCCTGCTGATTTCGTCGTCATGGGTGTTGGTGTCAGACCGGCGACGGATTTCCTCAAAGGTAGTGGGATTGAGATTGAGAAGGATGGCGGTGTTAGAGTAGACGAATATCTCCGTGTGAGGAGTGGTCCAGACACTGAAAATGTTTATGCTATTGGTGAGGACACGCTGGGAAGCGTTCTCGATTGTTTTCTGATATCGTTATACAGGCGACATTGCCATTTATCCCCAGATTCACGGAGGTGAGACACGGATTGAGCACTGGAGTGTGAGTGACAGTGATGTGTGTCCCCGGTCGTTGACCTTATGCCTGCGTTCGTTCTAGGTTGCTGGAAATCAAGGGCGTGCCGCCGGCAAGACCATTGCTGGTAGCCCGCAACCTTTTGTTAAAATTCCAATCTTCTGGAGCACTCGTACGTAGTAGTCCTGGACTATGCAGGTTATTCAATGTGCTCAATTGGACTTAGAGGGCCAACAGTTGCGTTACTGTGGTATCGGTCACGAGTTCGACAACGTCATCATCAAAGGTGACCCCGGTGAAATGAAGGTATCAAGCTGTTCTTTCGCCTTCTTCGTTGCGAGGCTGATCACATACTGATTTGTGTAGTTCATTGCATACTACGTGAAGAATGGACGCGTCGTTGCGGTTTCTTCGATGCAAAACGATCCCGTGGTCACCAAGGCGGCCGAGTTGTTGAGGCTTGATCTCATGCCCTCGCCCGAAGAGCTGAGGGGCGGCAAGGTGAGCAATATTTGCTGTCTCCTTTGGTATTATCACTCAGTTGAGTCGCTGTAGGATCTCTTCAGTGTCAATATCAGCACTCTGGATGCACTCCCAAAGGTGGTTTCCTGAGTGATTTTGGAGATATTATGGGATTTGGGAAGAACACAAGAAGAAACGTTGTATCATTAGTGTAGCAAAGCTGGCAAGGACTTTCTAAGCAAAAATTTGAGGGTTGGAATACTTGTGTTTGAAAACGTTGACCAGCACGCGATGCGTTTGTTTGGTGACATCAGTACAAGTTTGGACGAACAAGTGTGCTAATGTATACTTACACCACAGTCGTCACGCGAGTTATTGAATGTTTCTCAGGGATAATGGCACCAACTTCACCAATACGACCTAATCCATGGAAGGGAAAAGCAAAGGCGACCTCAACCTCAACCATCGACCCAGAATTCGTGGACCTCGAGCCAGTAATCACCTACCGCCACGTCCTCTCCAACAACTTAGGCGTCAAGGATCCACTCCGAGTCATAGCACTCTGTGACAGTGATGCATTTTACGCCGCATGCGAAATGGTGCGCCTTGGCGTAGACAAAGAAACTCCTCTGGTAGTCCTGCAGTGGGATGCCTTGATCGCGGTAAACTATCCTGCGAGGAAGTATGGTATTACAAGGATGATCAAGCTCAAGGAAGCGTTGAAATTGTGTCCGGAGTTGAAGGTTGTGCATGTTGCGACATACAAAGAGGGAGATAGTGAACCGGGGTATTGGGAGAATGTGGACTCGAAGACGCATAAGGTTTCTTTGGACTATTATCGAAGGGAGAGTATGAAAATTGCGGGTGTATTTAAGGAGAATTTGCCTGCGTCTGTGGAGATTGGTGCGTCTTTCTGCCCGGTTTTGTGAGATCGGTTGGTTGCTCATGGGTGCTGGAATTGGCGTAGAGAAGGCCTCGATAGATGAGGCGTTTTTTGATTATACAAAGGCGGTGAAGGAGATATTGTTGCAGAGATACCCGTACCTTGCGCAAGTACCCAAAGATTCGCCAGATGGTGTTGATACCCCATTGCCGCCCCCACCACGGGTAAAATGGACCGACCTAGGGGTGGGACATGTCATACCGCCAGCAGGTCCAGCGCCTAAGGAGGAAGAGTCCGAGAAGCCGACCGAGAAACAGAACGGGGAAAACAATGATATGGACCTGGAAAGTCGGGAATCGGAGACGGAGAAGCACGGGGAAGGCTGTGGTGTATTGGGGAAGAAAAATAAGGATGTAGAATCCGAAGAAAATCCCGAAGACATAGGTGGGGATGAGCAATACATTGCTACTTGGCACGATGTAGCACTGTCGATTGCGGCCGAACTGATGGACAAGGCGAGGGCGAAAGTGAGGGAGATGGGCTATACTACTTCGGCTGTGAGTGCCATTCGATTGATTTCTGAATGGTTATAGATTCATTAACAACGATTTCCAGGGCATCGCACGGAATAAGTTCCTTGCCAAGGTCCGTATTTCATTTTAAACGGTGTTTTAGGACCCTCATCACACTGACGACCCATCTCTAGCTGACTGCATCATACAAGAAGCCGAACAGTCAAGTGAGATTGATTTGTTTCGGCCTCTGAGTCAAGACTGAATGATTTGATGCAGAGCATATTGCGGAACCAGGTGATACCATCTTATCTGAGGCCGCTACCATTCCAGAAGGTCCGCAGCTCCATCCTGCTAAGCCTCCCGGCTAATTTTGTCACTCATCATTCTCCAGATCCGTTTCTTAGGCGGCAAACTTGGTAAAGCGCTCGCTAAAGAATATGATGTCTCCACAGTTGGAGATCTGTTGTGAGCGTGTACCTCGACGGGTCCATTTTATGCGCACCTAACCAAGTTGTCGCGTCCCTAGGACTATATCCCTCGGTAAGTTATCTTTTCGGGGCATACTTGAGGTTTGTTAATGCTGATATAGAGGAGATGCAACACAAATTTGGAGAAGGAGCTATCTGGGTATATGAAGTGCTTCGGTACGTCGTTTTCGTTGTTTCCAATAGTTTGGTTTTCATTTGACGTGTTAAATAGGGGTATTGATAGATCAGAAGGTAATCCAATCGCCTGCGTTTCTGGGGTTGCACTAGCAGATGACTCACGGGTTACAGTCAAGGAGAAATCAGCAATCAACAAAAGCATGCTGGCGGCCAAGAACGTGCCCAAGCCTATCAAAAATGCTGCTGAAGGATATCACTGGATAAGAATTCTGGCTGCAGATTTAGCATTGCGCCTCAATAACGCTCGGCAGGCCAACCCCAATCTATGGCCAAAAACCATAGTATTACAGGCAAGGAAAGGTATTCTTGTCTGTATCACTGGTTCGGATGATAGCTGATGTCCGCCATATGTTACACACCCGGTGTAGGATACGATGTAGGACGGTCGAAACAAGCTCCTTTCCCATTTGTTCGTAACCTCTCGGTTGATGTCATTGCTAGTGCCAGTGACAAGTTGTGGAGAGAGCTCGTTGGCACAAGCACGACATTGAACGTCAGCACGATACAACTAGCATTTACTGGAATCGATGCCGTAGAGCAGGGTCAGAGAAGTATTGAAGGGTTCCTCAAACCGACTTCTGCAAGCTCTCCAAAGAAACGACCAAGGGACAAAGACCAGGATGCACCACCTGATCTCGCGGCCGATGTGAACGAAATCAATCAAAACAGCGACAGTGCGCTTGACACGCGAACACACGAACGTCAGTCGGAGGGTCATGTTCCATCATGGACGTGTCCACGCTGCGGCAAGACCTTCCATCTCCTAGAGGACTTGCCCGAAGCTGATGACATACGACAAGAAGCCTTGTCGACCATACGGTTGGAGCACGAGGACTTCCACTTTGCTGAAGACCTTGCCAAGGAATCCAGTGGCGATATTTCTCCAGTCATAGCCACAACTAGGAAGGCTGGGTTCAAACCCGGAACTGTGAAGAAGGGTCGGAAAGAGCCTCACGGCCTTGACAAGTATTTTTCGAAGAAATGACTTGCTGAATGCGTGGCCCGATTCCCTTACGTACTTGTTTTTTTTTATAACCAATCTGATGTCGACCGAGCAGTACAAAGGACAATCTGTGATCGTTGCGATGACTGTTATTACAATTTTGATGAGGAATGGGGGGACTGGGCATCCACAGGTCGTGGCGCATCTCCACGGCTTCATCAAATGGGGTTGTCAATCATTCGGTTGGTAGGCGTTCATAAAAAGAACATCACATATCAGGGCAAACACCCACATACAGTTGGCAGTGGAGAATGTATTCCAAGACAAGTACTTCCCCTAAGTCTCGTTCCTTCGACATTCGTCTCCCTGGTTTTGTCTCCTCCTTTTTCTTCTTTTTTTGGTTTTTTCCTTGGACCGGTTCCTGTCGACTCCTTAGGAGAGCCGCTTTTGTATTATCACAACGTTGGCGCAGGACCACCGATCTTGATTGTTTCTGTTATATTCTCCAGGAGTGGATACTACAGTCCTACTATTACACCTACGTTGACTGCTCAGTCCTATTATGACCGAAGGAAGGCCCATTCCTATTCCACAGAGTCATTATGCGGGCGCTATTGTGAGTTGGTCATGCTTGTCGTGTCGAGTGCTAACATCAAAACCCGAAAGGCTGTTAATGTCTTCGCAATACTTTCGGCAGTGGCACTCGTCTCCGTCGCTCTTAGGGCTGTGTGGTTTGCTTTCCGCAAGCTGTGGAGACCAGATGCATTGGGATCCCAAGAAAGCACCTTCTTCCGCACACAGCTGGGGAACTATGCGGCGTGTTTGCTTTTCGGCGACGCGATGACCAGTACCGCTGGACTCATGGGGTTCCCTTGGATGCTCCAAAAAGGCATAATAGACGGTAAGGCTGTTCATTCTCCTCCATTTGACAAGCCTCTCTTAACATTATTCAAGGTGGGCTGTGTCAATCACAAGGTGAACTATGTTCGGGCAATTGATAGACCCCTAAAACCTGACTTGTGATCTGACAGCGTTCGTTATGCAAGTTGGGAATTGGTCTTCTGCATACTTTACGGTTGCAATCGCGGTACATACGTTTAATTCGCTCGTGTTGAAGAAGAGACAGTCCATCTTGATCTCTCTTCCCACCATGATCATTGGTTGGGCAATGGCTGGGATTGCTGGTGCGCATGCTTCTTTTTGCATTTACTTTGTAACTTATCAAGAGCTGATGCCGCCCCAGCATCCGTTCCGTTCGTTCTCCACCCGCCTGAAGGTAATGTCTATGGGCCGGCTGGCCTCTCTTGTGGTGTCCGTGATACGTTTCCGAGACTCCAGTTTATTTTCCACCTGCTTCCGGTAGGCTCAGCTGATAACCTTTCCCCTATTGGATGCACTGATTTAAAGGGAATTTAGATCTTTATTGCTTCGCTCCTTTCCGCGTTCTTGTATTCACTTATTTTTCTCGTGCTTCGGGGCACTTTGATGATCAAGGGAGGAATTAAGTTGACATTAGGACCTAATGGTCGATGGGACGGAGACATGGAGAACTACCACCGTTTCATTGCTCGTGTGGCCAGGAGTATGCTATGGTAAGTTCTTCATGGCTTTTGGTGTTTACCATTTTTCTGACTGTACCTCAAAAGGTACCCCATTGGTAGGCCCGTCTGTTGCTGCCGCCAAAGGGATGCTAACCGTTGGGAACAGCCTATATTGCACTCTTGGTACCCTACTCCATTATGCGCCTCTTGGAGATTTCAGGTTTCCTTATTGCTTGGAAGGCCATTGTGTTTGCCTACGTCTGTTGGTTCCTCCTTGGTGAGTCGCCGTTTCAAGTCTGTGTAGGATCAAGCTGACGGTATATAGGGGTTGTCAATGTACTATTGCTCTACAATACTTTCCGCGTCCTCGGTCCCGCTTTCGACGGTCGGTCACCCGTTAACAACAATCGTAAGACTATGGACAGCTTCGGACCTACTGGATACTCCTTGGAGAAGGATGGCCCTTACGACGGGAGCCAGAAATCCACGCTGCAAGTACAGATTGATGAGTATCGGTTCCCTGTACCATTGTATCAGGAGCCAAGTTCGGAGTACTCAAATAGGTCGCAATCTCAAGCCTCCAACAGGAGTCTGTTACCTATGTATCACGAACGTGGCGTGAGCGACAGCAGCATCCTTTCTCTTGGTCGCCCCATCACACCAGTCGATCAGTTCCAAAAGATGCTTGCTGTGCCGCCACCTGCCGCTGAGAAGAAGTTTGCAGCGGGCAGTCCGAAGAGCCAACTGAGCTTGGATACGTCCATGAGGAGTCTCCCGGCTCCTCCGCGTCGCAATGTTTCTCCTTCGTCGTCGATTTCGAGTACAAATTGGAGCCAAGTATCGCCGTCGAATTCTCCCATTGCTACTCCGGAAGGTGTTTGGGCACACGCAACGCCGTCTAGTGCACGGCAGCACGTCCGCCACCCCTCGGCAACTTTCGGTGAAGAGTGGGCGTCGCATCGAGCATCGCAATCCTGGCCTAGCAATCAACTCGCGATCAACCAGCCTGCCCTGAGTGCTGTCAAACCGACGTTCCCTAGCCCTGTTCCTCGTCCTCTGTTGCGATCCAATTCGGGTCCTAGTGCCTCACCGTATTCTCAAAACCAGCCGTTGCCTTCCTACTCGCCCAACCAGCGGCCTCTGTTGCTCTCCCGCAACAGTTCTGCTTCTTCTGGAGAATACCGGCCTCGCGTGACCCCTGTGCTTCCAGCCTTCTGACCCGATTAGTTAGGTTTTTACGTTTTTGCAAAGTGGACTCTTTGGACGTATGAGTATTTATGATATTCGTGTCTAGCTGGACTCACGCAGTTATCTATGAAAGGGGACGTTTTCTTTCATTGTATTTCAAACGTTGGTTTGTTCAAAGCCGCGATGTTTTTAAGCGCCTGGCCTAGTTGAAGTAGTTTTCGTGTTCGAGTTGTTGATTGGGTAGTCGAGTACTGAGTAGGTAGAGATGATGTAATCATGATCATCCCGAGATTGACGTCAAGGGCGGACGCAACAACGCTGGGAGCCCTTCCCCCCACTCATAGTGCAATCATCTCTTGTTCACACCCACCATGTCCCAATTATCACTCTACCTCAATAGATCCGCGCAAGTCCTTCGCAATAGCACGATGCGCAGTACGCTACCGCTACTCACAAACTATCGCCTCGAACACCAGCAACTAAGCCACGTTTGATAGTGCTACTTATGCAAGGCGCAGACGCGCCGTCGCGCGCACCTCGGACACTATTCACATTCAATTCCCAAGCCGATATCAACCAATTCGCAACGGGGTGCGACGCGGATATAGGTGGGACGTCAACAGTGCACTTGGAACTCGACGAAAACGCAAAGGATAACGCGCCCATAGGACGACAAGCTACGGGCGTATTTTGGGGTGATATGCGGTTGGGTGTCAAGGCTGGTTTGGAGGGTAAACTAAGAGGAGGGTATGCTGGGTTCCGAAACAAAGTATGTATGTCATTCCGTTCCTGACACTGAAGGGGGTTCGGGAGCTCGAAGCGCGTTAATAGCGTTAATATTTTTGTTCATGGTATCTAGAAGCGACCGACGTTGTTTGGAGACTTGACAGAAGATGTGTCAAATCATCGCTATTTAGCTCTTCGTCTTCGTTTAGGCGGTGATCCATCAACCCATAATTCATACTTTTGTAATATCCAGACCGACGGACCTATCACAACCGATTTGTGGCAGCATAGGCTATACTTCAAGCGACGTGATGGCGATTGGGAAGACATCTACGTGTGTAATGGCTCAGCCATGTACCTATACAGGGCTCATTTTCCTTCTACATAGATCCCGTTTGACAACTTCGTCCGCACAAACTCGGGAGAAGTGTCTGACGCACAAATAGAAATGTACAAAGAAAAGATACGTAGCATCGGCATCTCGCTGCTGGGCGGAAATAGTGGTGCAGCCGGACGATATGAATTGGGAATTGATTCGATTGGAATAACAAATGACGAATATATCGAGTCTGCTGCACGAGGTGAGCCGTTGATTCTAGATTTTGTGATCATCTGTACAGGTACAGTCCGCTCATGTCACATGTGCCTCCTTAGTTGCAGATGAAAAGGAGAAGCCCGCTGTTTGAAAATCACGTTCCCAGACGCCTTTTCTCTGTCAATCGTGAAATTCCTTCAGGATTTTTCTCCTTTGGTGCCCTTTGATGCAGGACTTGACTCCAAGTCCAATAGGAGCTCATGTGGAAGGCACATTGAGAGACGGTGGCAATTTCATGGTCTAACTAGTATACATAATAAATCTCTGAAAATCCGACTGAATGCGACCTCCTTTACGAATTCCAATAAAGAAGGATAAGGGTGATGGAAACCAGGGCAATCCAAGATTAAGCAAGGTATCATGGAACAAGAAGGAAGGGGCAAAAGCGGTCTCACGATGAAACGATGAAAAGAGAAGCGAAAACAAGTCAAGATAAAACTGGAAATGAGGCACTCTACAGAATCACGCAACCGCTGCAGCACCCTGCAGTTCCATCATCGTGGTGATCCTTGCCTCCGTACCCTCCAGAGGCACCTCCATTGCCGTGAAGAGGACGGCCTGTCTGTTGATCCTGGAAACCCCGAGAATTAGTTCGGGAAAACTCCCAAGTAGCAAGAGACCAACTTTATTGTATTTCCGGATTTCGCGGACAAGATTGGTGAAAGCTTCATCGACGTTGATCCGTTGCTTGGCCGAAGTCTCAATAAACTTGCAGCCAAAGTGTCTCGCAAGGTCACGGCCCTCTGAAAGAACAAATGTCAGCCATAATAGCTCGTAAGGTATATTCTGTGACTGCCTACCATTCATTCCAACTTGGCGCTCATATTCCAGGTCACACTTGTTTGCAACAACAATGACAGGGAAGGAGTCCTGGTCCTTGACTCGGAGGATCTGTTGATGGAAAGTGCTGATTTCTTCAAACGAGTTGCGTGAGGTGATGCTGTAGACAAGGAGGAAGCCTTCCCCAGTGCGCATGTACTGCTCTCGCATGGCACTAAAAAAAACAAGATGGTTAGCTTTGTAAGGGTCCAGAATTCAATCATGATAGAAATGATGCGCCTCGTGAAACAGGGAGTCATCAAAAAGGTAAAGCGAATCGGGTAATATGTAAGGCACGAGGCAAGAAAAGTCGCGATTGTATGGGGGGTGGGGTTTGCAGGGGGGTGGGAGACGAATGGGAGTTGGAGAGCCAACTTACCCATATTCCTCCTGACCAGCGGTATCGAGGACGTCGAGGAGAGCCACCTCATCGTCAATCACACATTGTTTTCTATAAGAGTCTAGCGTTGAAAGGTGTTAGTATTTTCAGAATGGGGAAAGCTGGTGTCTATAGAAGCACCTTCGATGGTTGGGTCGTATTCGTCAACAAAGTGACTTTGGATAAACTGGATAGTCAATGCTGACTTTCCAACACCTAGTCGCAAGACAGTAACATTCAGATTTTCGGCAATGGGCCGTCTGCGAGTGAAACTCACCACCCCCGCCGACAACCACAAGCTTGTATTCCCTCAAGAACTGGGCCTGAGCAGCCTGCAAGAGCGGTTAAAACTTGGGGTTCTCATAAAAAGGACACAAGACAGGACCCCGGAAGCCGCGAAAGGCGGAGAACACGGCAGGGTCCTGGTGGGAAAGAGTGGAGAGAGGGACGTACTCTAGATGCAGCGTTCGTAGCCATGCTGGGATATTGGGTAATATACAGTAAAAGGGGAGTGAGGGGGAGGAGGGAAGGGCGAGGGGAGAAAGAGTGGGAGCAACACCAAAACGCAATATCAAAGCGTCTATTAAGCCATGACTACAAGCACAGCCAAACAAACCCATCATACTACCATCATTTTACACCTTCATCAGCATCAGTCACTCCCAGTCTCCTTGTTCAGATTATAGTCACTGTAACAGCAACTGCTACAAGTAGCCTAGATAGCAAACAGGTCATAAGAGTGTATGTCAGTTTCTCGTTTCGTATACTTGGGTTCTTCAACGGGTTTTGAGGCGACAGTCATTGACAGGGAACCCTATTTCAGCCTGTATTTTCCCGCGCCGATATAATAACTAACACCGCCTTGTCCATCTTCCAATCGGACTTGGTCAATTATTGCCGCGTTTATTCTCTGAAAATTGGATGCACTGGGAAGTGCTCTACTTATGCGCCGATAAGCCCTGTTCTCTTCTGACACAACCCTATTGAGCTATCTTGTGACACTTTTCACACTCCACGTCCTTTTCTGGTAGTTCAATGTGAGCGATTTCATGTCAGGTCAAATCCTAGGCAGGGTAGACTAGAATACACACTTCTCAATTCATTTTCAGCGCACTTGGCGTGCTACCAAGCGAAACTTGTCGGCAGAGTGTATTGAGATGCCGAAACTTTCATTAACTTTGTCTATTGGGGCGAATCATCTACATTATTGATGGCACAAGGATATGATTCTCATTCGTCAAGAAGAGAAAGCAGACATGCAATAACTAGCAAACGACGTCTCAATGTCGAAAATCAAAAGTTATTCTAGTTGAGGTATGTATGAAAGCTTGAAGCCGGAGCCGAAACACAATGCACCTATAGGTATGACATCACATCAAAGGGTCTGTGCGAGTCGCCCCAGGAAAGCCCCGCTCACTATTTTTGCAATCTTCAAAGGTTTACAAATAATGGAGTCAAGTAACTCTCAAGGGTTGTCCATGGTACAGATGCAGCGTCAAGGTATAAATAACCTCCAAGCCCCGATTATCCACGGAACTAAAATTAATTATTATCAACCAGCATGAGATATTTTGACATTACAATGCTTCCCTAGTCGACTCTACCTGCGTCCCTTCCTCTTCTTTCCTTCGGTGCCGCTCGCCTCAGCACCGCTGAGCTCATCAGCGCTAGTTCCAGAAGTAGCCCCAGGCTGTTTAGACTGCTTAGACTTCTTGCTCTTACGGAGGTGGTGCTCGGGAATCCATTCCTCCTGGTACCCACCAGCGCCACTGGCTGTGACATTGCCGACGGGAGCGCTGACGGTGGAAGCGGACTTTCTGGTGCGTTTTTTAGGTTGGGGGACAAAAGTGAGATAGGCGAAGTAGGAGAGACCGCCGAGGAGACCGGCGACGACCAAATAGGTTGACCACCTGAACCAAGCCGGTCAGTACGATCACGGATACGCTAGGGGTGATATAAACGCACATCTTCCAGTCTAACCATGAGATCTCAGGTTCAACGATGGTCACAATGGAGTCATAAGCGGAAACACGATACTTGTGATCCTAACGACAAACTGATGAGTTATTGCCGAGATTGGTGATGCAAATGAGCAAACCTCATACGAATGTTCTATCCACAGATTCAAACGGGCACTACCAGTCTGATCGGATATTTAGAATTAAAATCAGCTGGCCACGCGAAGGGAGGTACACACCTTGAATCTACATGGGAAATCAGTCAACGACGATCGACGAGGGCAGTAAAAATATTCGAAGCACACACTCGCTGTAGAACATGTATGGGAGGTTGAGCTTGACGCCTTCGAGAAGAGGAAAGCCATAGTTCAAAACCGTAAGCTACCAACAATGGATCAGCCGAAAGAGCCCCCCTTTTCACTCGGGTAGAACCAAGTCCTCACATTCTTGATCAACGCATTCGTGTCCGGGTTGTGCAAAGAGCCCGAAACGCCAAGCAAAGTCACATTCCGGTCCGACTTGTTCTCAACGGTCAAGGTAAGCGAATTTTTCTCCCCGTTTACGATTTCTGCGAGGACGATTGTGGATCACGCCGAAAAGCCGACGAGTTAGGACATGGAATGGGTATAACTGCGGAAGGATAACGCACGGTTGAATGGGTTGGTTTCTGGGAAAGATGCGGTCACGACGATCTCAGGTTCAGCAATCTCATCCACGACTTCAGCTAAACGCCACGGAGCAGAATGTATTTGTTAGCTCATATTCTGTGCAAGTCACACGTTAGGACCGCACGTACCCGCGACAACGGAGGAAACAAGGGCAGCGATAAAGAAAGCAGCAGAAAAAATATGGTTGAAACGCATGATGACCGAAAGAAACCTAAGAGGATGAAGAGGAAGGAACCGTGATATGTCTTTGGAGCTACTGCCACGTCCACATTCTCTCCACGCGTGTGATCCAGTGTCACCAAGTCACATGATTCCAGTCCTCGCGTTCGACCCTCTCGCATGCAAAAATCATGTATACTACCGTACACAGATAAATAAGTAACGACTTCCAAGTTCGCTCATCCATCCGCTTCCGAGAATCCTCAATCCCAAGCCTCATGCTGGCCCTTTCTTCCTCAACAGATCCCGCGCTATCTCTTCCGTGTCCATACTGTAATCTGGCAGCCAGAATGCCTGCACCCTTCGGTTAGAACGTCCAGGAATCGAAAATCAGGACAAACCACACACCAGTTCAGCCCCTGCGCTGACCATCATGTTATACCTCGGGTTAAACTTTACGCACCGCGAAGGTCCAGGATGGCCATCCAACCCAACTAAAGGCTCCAATACGAGGGGATGTGCCTTCAGATCTACAGGACCTGTACGTTGTGGCAGATTCTGCACATCCCAGATCAGGATCCTCCCGTTCAAGCTACCACCAACCACATATTTGCTATCGGGCGTCCAACCAACTTCCTCGCCACTGCTTCCCTTCGTCGGCTCGATACTCGGTGGAGAACTCATGCTTCTACGTTCCAACCCAATGTGTCCCTCCAGTTTGGCCAGTAGATGCCCTTCGAACGCATCCAAGATGTAGTGTGCATCTCCTGAGCAGCCTACCAGGAGGTATTTGCCATTTGAGGAGAAAGCGAGGGATGTGATGTATATTGGCCGCGGTGGGTAGCTAATGAGTGCTAGAGTTGGATCTTCAAGGGTAATGGTTAGGAAAGGTGCTTTGTCAAAGTTGGCTTGGTCGTAAAGGAGTATGCGGGAGTAATGATTGACCGCCACTGCGAACACGAGCCCGGACGCGTCGTAAGCAACTATAGGCGATGAAGGGAGGGCCAACAGCCCTCGACATGACGGTGATCGGAGATCCCACAGCCTGACTGTCTTGTCCATCGATCCAGACATGAAACCGTCATCAATAGGCGACATCTCTAACGAAATAACCCTGCCCTTGTGACCCTTGAAATAATGCAGATATTTGTTGTCGTGGAGTGAGTGGTAACGAATTGAATCGTCCTCCTTTGTGGAAGCATGGAGAATAGCCGTGTTTTTATGCGTGAACCTAGGAAGGTCTACACCGTACTTTTTCGAGTAAAACGTCTTAATAGCCCTGTAGTTGTCATGAGTATAGCCCTTCAGTGCCACAACACAGAACTTGCTTGCCGGTTTTGCAGTTCCACAGGCGGAAAGTTTCGTCTTCTGCACTTGTTACAATTGTGTCGCCTCTATCATCAAAGGTTATGCCTGTGATATGTCTGGGTCCGTTGTTCGCTCGTTGAGCAGGTGTTCCAGGCGCCGGTGGGTCAACAATGTTCTTGAATATCTTGGCAGGTTTATACTTGCTCTAACAATCGAGGTTTTATAACGGAAATTGCGCAGCTAATGTGCCCGTACCATCATTGAATTGCTGAGGGCGACAGTGGTTTGCATGGGCTGTCCATTAGACGAACTCGGGTTGGGAGGCATATTACACTGGTTGTGCAACTGTGAAGGTCCAAGTGGAAGTGATCGGAGTTTGAATCATTCGAGAACTTTTCTGACTAGATACTTATATTCGTTACAAATCTATACAACATACTCAGCTATGGGCGACGTCGACGAGACCGCAAAGCTATGGAAAGTCAACCGGACTATTCATGAACTCG
Organism: Podaxis rugospora; assembly: GCA_018524415.1. Taxonomy (NCBI): domain Eukaryota; kingdom Fungi; phylum Basidiomycota; class Agaricomycetes; order Agaricales; family Agaricaceae; genus Podaxis; species Podaxis rugospora. Next base: position 44,251 of record JAEUWL010000468.1, on the reverse strand, counting down.
TCCGAGATAGAGTGTGTCGTTTACCTTCAAAGATTCTGACTCCACCCTGACCGCATACCTTGTTCTAGGGATTCTTGGTGTCAGACGAGGAAATCCATATGGATCTACAGCGTTTTCGCGATCTCTATGCAAACAACAGTGGTATGGTGGAGTGAGTGTGTGATCTCCGCTCTCTTTCGGACACACCTAATCGTGCTCTTGCATGGAAGCCGCAACCAACTCAACTTCTACACCACCTCTCGAACCAACGCAGCCGATCAGATCTTTGTCTACTTCACAGAGGAGAAAAGTGTAGGCGTTAAAACGATGCGAAAGTGAGTCCCTATCACACCCGGACCGACGAACACCATTCATAATCCTTAGACTTCTTGGTATCCTCGAGGAAAAGTCAATTCAACGAGGCATCATCGTCTTCCCGGGAAACATGACACCTTCAGCACGCAAAGTGAGGAGATTACCGGCTTCGCGTTTCACCGAGATGTGAATCATGGACTCCTACAGGTTATCGTTGCGATGTCTGCGCAATATCGACTTGAGGAATTCTCAGAAGCTGACCTTCTGGTCAACATCGTTCATCACACCCTGGTACCACAACACGAGGTCCTGACTCCAGAGGAGAAGAAGATCCTGCTCGAAAAATAGTGCGTAACCCCAATCTCGTCAGTGTGCCCATGGATCTGTCTCACCTTTACGTTTTAGCCGCCTCAAAGAGACTCAATTGCCGCGTATTCAACTGGCGGATCCAGTGGCGCGGTATTATGGACTGCGACGAGGCCAGGTGGTCAAGATTACAAGACCAAGCGAAACCAGCGGCCGATACGCCAGTTATCGCATATGCTTCTGATACTCTCGCCTCCCTTCGTACCATTACACGTCCAACCCCCATAACCGCTCTATCCCAAGTGTGTGGTTCCTGTGCCACTTTCCCCTTCCTCGTCCACCTCAGGCTTCCTTATACCGTTTGTATAATCTGTATCGAGCATTATAGAACGACTATTATTCCTCGGAATCTCTATGCGAAATTGACTCAAGTTACAAGGTTTTGCCAACTTTAAAGAGAAACACCAGTATGCCGAGGTATCCATGGCTGCGATACCTTCCTCTTTACCTTCAATTTGGATCTTCTGGGGTCTTGCTTATGCCGATTGGTATCTGCGAGGCCACTAATCAAAACCTTAACGGTCTAAACCATCCCGCCCAGCTCTCAGAACTCACTCAATCATATCTCCCTTTCTCTGAGCAACGAACTCAGGGGAAAGCCCCCGACCTGTGAAGCCCACTGTGATTCCATCTCAATACCTCTGGTTCATTCTACCCGAGCTCTATCGTTTGAGGATAGGGTTATCCGGGACACGATACAAACCTTATCGCGTTTGTAAACGCTATATTATCACCAGTGAGGAACCACTCGATCACTGGCAAGCCTCATGGCCACCCTCCCATCTAATCCCCGAAGAAGCCTCTGCGCCAAGTTTTTGGATCGCTCTCCTTGAGCATCCTTGGGCAGAGGTGACTGACCCCACACTACGCCTGTTCCTTCAAAATCGTGCAAGTAGCGTCATTATTTGACAGATGCCAGATGGAAGTTGTATGGCAACTTCTCACGCTTTAATCTGAGCACCAGATTCCGTTTTTCCACCAGAGCAAATCAAACCTGGCATCAGTGCAAAAATGGCCGTGAGCCGTGATGATAAATGTCTTCTGATATCTGAATGATGTATCTCGGGGTTTTGGCGGCAATGGTCAGCAATGATGTTGATGTTGCAGGTGCTGGGGTGTGACCTTCAGGCAAGCCAGATGTGACCTGTCATAGCGCCTAAGGCTGGCTCCTCGCCTGCACTCGATTCGCCTTGGGATTCTAGCTCAAGCGTGCACCTCGGATTATGAGTCATCAAGAATCCGAGCTGCACAAAAAGTGTCTCCCATACCACTTGCTACGTAAGAGGTCGGTTAGTAAACGGATGTCGAATCCGCTAGGTTTCTGTCACTCGAGGTTGTTTGATCCTCCGCGGCCACCTGATCAAGCGACGTCCATTACCAAGGGATGCGTAATAGCCACCCCAACAATCCGCGAGTCAGAGGGATGCGATACATACTACAACGGTCCCTGCGGCGATAGGTAAATTATATGATGATTGCACAGCTTATATTTCTCCAAGCATCGTCAACGGTCGGATATGTCAGGCGCGCGTGGATAGCCATGGCACATGCGATGCACAAATTCGACGTTTCCCCTTTATGCTCCTTCCGTCTCGAACACATAACTAGTTGCGCTCATCCAACATCTATCCGGAGAGCCCGACATCACCACTTGGGACGATCAATGTTCTGAGCACCGGCCTGCATTAGTGTCTCCACAGACAGAACTCCAGAGATGCCTTTGCCACAAGTGTCAAACCACAGGGCTGTTGTTTGAAGACCGGATTGCTCGCGTGTCTGTGATCATCGTCGGAAGTCCTTCAACGACCCACAAGTCCCAGACGGTCGATAGTCGCCAAACAATCCGACGATGGATTGTATGTTTTCTGAACCGGAGCCCCATGATGTACTGAGCATCCGGAGTTCTTCCGACTTCGTCATCGCACCAAGGCTTAACACAGCCAGATCGTGACAAAGTACCGGACGTGTGGGATCATTTTCTGTCGGCCTTTTGGCCCGTTTCTCCACTCCCTAACTTTGGGTGAGCACCTCCGATCTTGTATCACCGTTGGTTTTTATTTGGTGATTTTTGATCGACATAGACAAGTTATAACAATTACAAAGCCGAGTATGGTGGCTTGAAATGAGTCATGAAACACCGTAATCCCCTGGCCTGCATGTCCTGCATTATCCGAGTCCTTTGGAACCCGCATTTTGCAACGGGTTTCCGCAGGTCCATTGGGATGGGATTTAGCAAGGAATCATAGCTTTGATCTGTCTCTCCGGGAGTGTGTTTGTCAGAGACTCCATGGTCTCGCTGACTCAGTCCATGCTAAAGTTGGACGGCAAGTAGGTGCACGAGCAGTCTCACAGCGCTATGACCGCGGAGCAACTCCCACAAGGTTTTAATTAGTAGATTGGAAAGTCAGATGCTGGGATCGCGTATGAATAAGCTTTCATCCTCTACAGAGTGAGGTGTGATCCTCTGAGTCTTTCGGTTGTGGATATTCATGTGTCTATGACACCACTGTGGCGGATAAGGCTAAAAACCAAGGTGATGGCTGAAATCTGATGATCAGGACGCATATTTTGTTCCTCTTGTGTTTACCGTGATTCCCCAAGTTCAAACGCTAGTATGATTGTGTCATACTATGAGGCGAAACAGGTTGAACCGCCCCTCTGATTGCTGTTAGGAGCAGGTGTATTCGTATCTGTGTCCGATATGATGATTATGTCGGTCCGGAATCCTGGCATGCAACGGTTCAGTCGTGCAGGAGACGCCCGCTGATGGTTCCCCGCCGATTGACCCGGACGGTGGTCTGTACTCCCCGCCAACATCGAACTTTTTTTCTCGTCTTGAACATTCAAATTTCAAGAAACATTGTCCTTGACTTTTCTTCAACCCAGGGATAAAGGAGTGCGCGGGGGTGATTAGATGTCGATTAACCTTCACAATCCTGATCTTTCTTAGAAACGTGGTTCGAGATCGGGATCTAAGGGACCCAGTTGGTGCCTATTGAGGAAGGCATATTCCTCAAAATAACACAGTAACGGGCAGATGATAGAATCGCGTTGATTTCCCCTGCCAGCTCGGACTGCGTTGAATAAGCAAAACACGGGAGGGCTGACTCCCGCATTATGTAGCTGAACCAGATCACCATCCTGCGTCATCGCGTGAGCACCTTTTGACACCTCTGTGCTAAATGTTTCTTGATCCCCATTCTGACCCGCTGTTTGCCTCCCTTTTCACCGCCGGGGCCATCCACTAATGAGATCTATCACAGATTTTTTCAGTTTTCGGCTTAAGACTGCTGTTCTCGGGTCTCAATAATACGTGGTTAAGCCAGTCCGCTAAATTTAAACAAGCATACCTCTGGATCTGGATCTTTCGTACGGCAATGCTTGTTCTCTGCGTATCGAATCTTGCTGTGCATCGGGTCGGCTTCCAACCAAATCGGCGAATGATTCAGAGGGATTGGGCGTTCTGGAGAAGGTATAAAGGCGAAGACCATATCTCCGTCGTTCAACATCCCAAACAGCCAGCTTTTCCTTTCGACGATTTTCTCCGCATTTTGCTGAATATTCAACATGACTCATCTTGAACAATTCCTTCTCCCAGACCTCCTCGCCGACTGCCCCCTAAAGGACGGCACAAACCCCCACTACCGAGAGGCGGCCGCCGAGTCTCGTGCTTGGATTAATTCATTCCACGTCTTCGCCAACAGAAAACATGCCGACTTTGTCCAAGGTCTGAATGAGCTTCTTTGTTCTCACGTGTACTGCTATGCTGGATACGAACAATTCAGGACGACGTGCGACTTCGTAAGTTTCAGTATTTGCTACTCAACGAATCACCACTGACGGCATTGGTAATCATACTTCTGTCAGGTTAATGCTTTGTTCGTTGTTGACGAGATTAGCGACGAACAGAATGGCAAGGAGGCTAGCAACACCTGCTTCAGTTTCGCCGAAGCCATGAGAAATCCCGACTCGGACGACGAATCCATAGTCGCAAGAATCACCAAGGAGTAAGCCCACTGTCATACTTCAGAACCCACTTCGACTCACTTAATTATAGATTCCGTGCCCGTCTTGTCCGACTCGCAGGTTCCAACAACTTCCGCCGCTTCATCAAGCTCTGCGAAGAATATACACGCAGTGTGGCTAGGGAAGCCGAGCTCCGGGAAGCAGGAGAGGTGCTTTCCATGGAAGAGTACATCCCGCTTCGACGGAATAACAGCGCCGTCCCTTTGTGCTTCGCACTCGTCGAGTATGCCCTCGGAATTGATCTCCCAGACGAGGTGTATGCAAACCCTACTTTCGTGAAAGCATACTTGGCAGCATGCGATCATGTCTGTTGGGCCAATGTAAGTTTACAGTGGGCGTGACCGTTAAACTTGGCGTTTACCAAATGCCTCAGGATGTCTATTCGTACAATATGGAACAAGCAAAAGGTCATACCGGTAACAACGTCGTCACCGTCCTTATGAAAGACCGTGGCATTGGTCTTCAAGAAGCTTGTGATTACATCGGCGTCCGCTGCCGACAATTCATGAATGACTATCTTTCAGCGCGGGATGAGCTCCGGACAACTCATGGTGGTGACATTTCAAGGTTCATCGAAGCCCTAGGTAGCTGGATGGTTGGAAACATGGTGTAGGTTATCTCCTTTCACCGATTGTAAAAGATTACTTACGAAGTCTTTCAGATGGAGTTTCGAGTCTCCTCGTTACTTTGGCCACGAACACAGTGAGGTTAAGCGCACCTTGACTTTGACGTTGAGACCCAGCGAGGTGCCCGAGGAGGTCGATTCAGACTCGGACTGCGAGTAAATGTCAACCACCCCATTACCTCTGGATTTCTTTTTTGTCGTTCACGCATGGTTAGTCATGTAGCATAGTGTATGGAACTCTCTCCTAGCCGAATGACCCCTGTCAACTTGATATGGCTCAAATAGTCCTGATTATTATTTTTCGCGGTATTTACGATATATATATATATCTACCTACTCAATCGCGCTTCGTAATGCGTGTATATATTTTTATTGATGCCAGATGTAGTTGAATAGTTATTTCTTCTCTCCGGATGGTCGAGACGAGCCATCTCAAAGTATATATATATATTTCTTGAGGCTGCGTCTGTGCCAAACAGACTGATCTTGTCAACAACAGACATGACGAGACAACAGAAGTAGAGGCAGTGGAGTTGTCATCCTAATTCTTGAAATTTCGACCCCATCGATTGCCGTAGGAGCCCTTGATACCTTGTCATTGGCTTGTCATTGGTATGCTCTGACTTATTACGTGATGCGAAATTTCCATTCGATGCGGCGTTTAAAGCAGGCATAAGGTCACAAGGCATGAGTTTCTCTAAATGAAAGACTGGATTCGTTGATCACTGATAATTTACCTATTGAGAAACAGCTACTATGTTAGGCTAGGCAATGCAGGGGGCTGTGAAAGCCACAAGAAACGTTTCAGTGCGTCCGTGCGTCGGAATCAGATAGCGCCATTCTTCTCGCCGACACACAGATCTCGATGTCCTAAGCAGAAAGGCAATCCCCGCGCACCGGGATATCATGTATATCAGGGATTCCAGACCAAATTTCCAGTGCCCTCGTGAAGTGGGCCGTTCAACGCACGTCCAACCAGTATGCAGAAATCTCAATCTCTGCTACGTTCACTGTGCCTGAGGATTAAGGAGGGATTGAGCGCCGAGCCGTTCTGCCTACCACCGCCCACCAGAGCCCAGATCCGCGATGCCGTTACACGGCGAACAGTAAATAGGAGAACTGAGATTCGAGACTAAGCTCCGATTCACGACTCGTGGACTCGACCCGCGGACCCCCCTGCACTAGATACGACTAGTTCCAGGCGTGTGAAATGATATTTCTACGTACAGATGCTAAGATACGGCGAGAAGCACTCCCGAAATTGCGGATCAGATCTCTTCAGTAGCCAGTGGGTGTCAGGGTCCAGGCTTTGAATGGAATCACCGGTCAGGGAGGGAATTTGTTGGTCACAGTCCTTGGGGTAATGATTCCTCGTCTCTCGGACACCCTATGGTGCTTCTAGTCGTCCTGAGTTTTACACATGCTCGTTTGCTAGCGTTGTACCCCGAACTTGGTTCTTCCTAACTCATCATATGGCAAGACCGCTGTCTTCCCCGGCCAACTAGAGGAAGTCGACTTTCTCGTGGGACCAGCATTGCGGCGGGGCGATCACGCACCGCGTAATAGATGGTTGATCAAAAAAAAATAGGTTCATTTCGACACAACGTTAGCTATGATCTTCAGCATAGCTCGTAGCCTACGAACGATGAAGAGAAATGCGGATACGGATTCTAAGCAAATTTCCGGGCTGGGGAGGGGGACCAAAATAGTCTGATCCGCCAGATTCCCATTCAAAGACCGGAACAAGTAGGCACGTGATCAGCGGCTTTAGTTTTCTTCCGCCTGTGTGGGTAGGTCAAATCAGTTGTGGGTTCAGACTCCTTTGAAAGCACATTTCTGCAACGAACTCGAACAAGTTATGCACAAATAATAGCCGCCATGTCCATACCCAACCGGAAGGTCCATGGCACACGCCATAGTAGCTGAACCACCATGGTTTGAAGCTTCTGCTAAGGGCACTTGGTGTAAACATAGAAAGAAACCGTGAGGTCAACATGAATGATTGAGGATCCCTGAATATACGGATTGGTATAGCCCTGAGGCCCGAGATACTGACCGTGAAACATTGACTGTGTTGGATCACCCATCGTCATCCACGCGGAAGCCCAGCTTTTCATCCAAAACATGTACTACAGTAAAACAATCAAGCACAAGGATGTGCACACTAGATCAAGACAACGACGTCAAAGGAACAATATTCTATAGGGCACAGCCATCATAAGTTGCGGAAGTAGCATTACACATACAACCACTTCCCAAGACCATTTGCCCACTCTGTCAACCCTTCAACCGAGCTGGTCTCAAAAGGCACCCGTAACATTTCAGCCTCATCAGTGGCAGCGGTATCATTCAGTTGTGCCCCCTCTGGTGCAGGGGTGTCAGGTGGTGTAACCTGCCCCTCAGCTTGTGTGTGCTTATGTGTCCTCGCGGCAAAGGTGCCTCGATTACGGTGTTTAGGATACGGTGACAAGATACCCAGCCCACTACCACCCACAGATGTGATGTAAGGTTCGTAATTCTCGCGGATCAAGTCGTTCACGAGATTCTGGAGATCTTCAGATTTGAAATCTACACCAGCACAACGTCAGCGTAAGTTTAATGAGGTAAGAGGGAGATGAGGGAATGAAGCGGACATGAACGAAACCCATACCATCTGGGAGGAGGGTAACAGCGCAGCCACCACCTCCGGCTCCAGTCAATTTGGTGCTCAGCCCATATGGCTCAGCTGTTCTAGCGCGGATGGCCTCCAATGACGGATGTGACACACCCAACGCCACGAGGTGACCGTGGTTTTCTCGAATAAGGGCCTGAAATCCTTTGAGTATCTACTGTAAGGAGACGTAACAATGAATGAAACACATACCGACAGGACCTGGAGCAGCGATTCGCGCGGCATTTCTGGATCCGCCAATGCCCTCCTTGCCTCATCACTGATATTCTGGATGGCATTCAGGATACCATTTACAAGCTCAGGTTCCTGGTAATGATGTATCAGTATTGTTATTCCAATACACCGGGATAAACTGGGGACGCTAAGGGAAGAACCCACATTAACTTTTTTCTCACCAACCCCTGCAACTAGTTTTTTGGTATCTCGGGGCACTTTGGAGTTCGTAAGAAGGAACCTCAACGACTTGAATCTGCAATTAGAGGGCGGTGAAACGGCCATAAGCTCCATATCCGTAAAGAAAATAAGAAAACCAGGTCCTATGCTCACCCCTGAATGACTTCCATGCCGCTCTTTCTCGTGAACCCAGGCCGAGTATATGCTAGTGCACCACCGTAGGTAGCAACGCTGTTATCTACGCCGCTCGGGTTCCCATGTAAGATCTTCTCCGATATAAATGCCCATCGGTTCACGTCTTCCGCAATCGACGATGGAAGGGCTCGCCGGCCTTCGTGGGAAACGTGGATGTGTCCTGTGGTAGGGTCTGTCGGGGTAGGGGGTTCGGGGACGCTAATGCGTCGGTGTAGAAGAAGGTTTGCTGTAGCTGCGCAGACAGAAAAGGACGCCGAGGAACCTAGGCCCGCGCCTACTGGAAGTGTTGCGCGTGCACTAAAGTTGAATGATGGCCTATTTTTTGGGAATAGGGCGGGAAGAAGCAGAAGGACGTGAAAGGGAGAAAAGGGAAAACCATTGCTTTAGCCCCGCGGTGTCTAGGAGATTTGGAAGGAGACGATGGGCTTACCGCTCCTCGCCTTTGCTAAGGATCATGTACAGATAAAGGAATGCTAAACTTGCAACTCTGGCATTTTTCTGTGCGTCGGAAATCGGGCTCAAGGACCCCTGAAGCAAGGCATCGACGAGTCGTTCATCTAGATCACCCGGATGCTCCACCCCCGCAGGAACTGGCGTAACTGCGTCCCAGGGTAAACTGTTAATATCCCATTCATAGTAGAAGTTACCAATGTCATGGAAGTGAACTGAGAGGCGGTGATCATGACGAGGGCTCGTGAGACCATAACACCGGAGATCGACTGAGGCTGCGATGGCAGTCTGGAATAAAGGAGGTTAGTCTGTACGAACTGGCTTGGGTGAGATTCGGACCGGAGGTGCTGGTAGCAAATTCTCCAAGGATCACCAAGACATCACAGCGAAAAATCAAGTCCATGGTGTAGGTACAATCAAAAGCTCAAAAGGAAAAGAAAAGGAAACTCAGTCACAGTAAACACTCACCACACCATGAACAACAGCGTGTTCACCAAACAAAATAACCTTTCCAGGTGCGCTCACGAGCCATTCCCTCGTATCATACCCGAGTTCCTCCCCGACCGCAAGTTTCTGAACAGCTCGCGTGATAGGGTCCGTGCCCTCGGGGTCCGCAACCCGCACATATTTGTTCTGGACTTGATCGAATTCAATCGCACCAGCAGCAAGTAGCGCACGCTCCAAATCGTCCAAGAGGTCGTGAGGGTCCTCAATGCCCACACACAATCGGATAAGGTCCTCCGGAAGCCCACGGGCAGCTCGTGTCGCTGCATCGATCGAGGCATGACTGGGGATTTATTTCAGCCCATCGATGACGAATGTCCTTGTGAAGGTAGGCGAAGCGGAAGCGGGTTACTTACGACATGACGCAAGGCATACTAATTAAGCTGTTGACACAGCCGAAACTGACGCTAATGCCCCATAGACGTGTTCCTGCCACGATCTTTTCGCTCAATGTTTTGCTGCCAGTTTCAAAACTCAAAACTGCGCCGTTGCCGTCTGCAATGCGTGCATGAATGTCCTTTCCAGGATGTCCAGGTAGCCCAGGGTAGTTTGTACGAAAGCCGAGGGAATGAAGGTATTCGGCGACGAGATCGGCGGTGGTTTGTTGGCGGTCCATGCGAAGTGCAAGCGTTTTGATGCCACGGAGGAGCAGGAAACTGTCGATTGGTGTGAGAGCATTCCCAACGGCGTTGATCGTGAAGGCCAGTTGCTAGAAGGTACCATGTTAGCAACTATTCAGCGTTCACCAAGTGTCCCTCACCTTGGCGAGGTCTTCCCGGTTGCAAGTCACAACACCAGCCATAAGGTCGTGATGTCCACTCAAGTATTTTGTTGCACTGTCATACACAATGTCCGCGCCATGTTCCAACGGTCTCTGAAGGTATGGGCTCATCATGGTGTTGTCAACGACGATGATCGCGTTCGGCGAGCGCTCCTTGACGTCCTTGCTAATCGTCGCAAGGTCGACGATCTTTAGCAACGGGTTGGTCGGACTCTCAAGAAGGACCATAGCAGTCCTTTCAGGGTGAATGTATGGGTGCAGTGAAGCCGGATCGGTGGTATCGACGTGGTGAACAGTAACACCAACATGAGTCTTGATATATCCCAACAAACGGTTCGTGCCGCCGTACAAATCATCACCAGCGATGACCTCGTCTCCAGGCTTGAGCAGCCGCAAGATAACATCGAGGGCGGCCATTCCAGAGGATACAGCGAACGCATGAGCGGCAGACGAGATTTTCGCGATGTGATGTTCTAAGCGAGACGCGTGTGGGGAAGGGCTAGTGAATACATCTAATCGCATTGCGGATAAACGTCCAGACTTACCGAGATGGCTCCTTGTGGGATTCCCACTACGACTGTAGTCGTACTCGCCTCCTACGCCTTTGAAGGTCGATGTTTGATATATGGGTACCGAAGAGCTCCCGTATTGATCTTTCATGCCAGGATTTTCGACAGTGGCACAGAGGGTAGAGAATCGATAGGGCTTGCGGGGACGGAGGGGTGATTCTGGCTCGGGAGTGGGAAGGTCATGCTGTACAGTTGCGAGCTTCTCTGGCTGAGGTTTGGCGGCCATTTATGTAGCGTAGCCGATTGAGTTGTTGAGAAGGGGTTCTGAATGTGAGGTAGGGCAGTGTGGTGACGATGAGCAACAGACAAAAACAAGACTGAAGCACTCGGAAATTATTGATACAACAACTGTCGGAAGACAACGCCTGGTGTCGACAGCGGTGGTCGTGACAGAAGAATGGAGGGGATGGGACGAGTGTTTGTGAATATTAATAGATCCGGAAAGCAGCGATCAGATTGCGTGCTTGACTGCAAGCGCCGGTTTGGTTCTCCTCACCGACAAGTCATGTAGTATGCCTCCGAAGAGGAACAGGCAGCAGCGTAAGACCTTTCACTCTCGCTTGTTCGCAGACCCACCTGACCTCTTCTCCAGTCGTTCGACAAGTCAATCTCCCAAACCAGGCCCTGACCCCAGAAATTGTTGCAAAGAGGACCAAGCGACATCTCGATGAATTAGAGGTCTCTCATGCTTCTCCCCTTGGAACATGTTTCTGATGCTTAAGCACAGAGATCCAACTACTCAGAAGCAAACGTAGCATCCCTCTCCGACGACGAAGGTGGTGAGAGCAGCGGAATCAAGCATGGACGCGCTAGACAGACCATTTCGGACAAACGGACAAACCTCGTCATACCCGGCACATCACCTGCCGCACGTAAGAAGAAATCGACAATGAACGTTCGTACGGCCTTACTATACAAGAAGAACTTCGCCACTCTCATTGATGAATCCGTGAGTTTGATGACCTATACGTCTACTGGAGTTAGCTTGATTATTGTCCATTTGTCGGAATCCTTCAGGGTCTAGCTCTTCTCCCAGTGAACACCCCAAATTACTTGACCGCAGCAGCTCCTCCGCCCACCTATCCGCCACGCATGTTATGTTCCGTTTGCAGCTACTGGGGCAGTTACAAGTGCAGGCGCTGTGCTATGCCGTACTGCGACTTGAACTGTGAAAAGGTTCACTTAGAGACGCGTTGCGAGAGGCGTGTTTTCTAGCCTAGAATGGGGCACCTGTTCTTGCAACTTTGTTAGAGTGGGTCCCTCAGATGATTGCACACAGCTTAACGGAACTTCCTTGACATCCGAACTGAGATTTCGCTGGGCAAAACTTTCAGCAGCAATGCCCGACCCACCAGAGCACATTCGCCAGACCTTCATTGTGTCTTCCAACACCTTGTAACGAATGAGCCCCTTATCTTGACTTACGAACACAGGAATTTACAAATGCTCTGCCGATTCGTTTCCAGTTGGAGTCTGTCGACCAATCATTATAAGTATCTTAAACATTTATCACCTCTGGGCTGCTGCGGGTTTGGATCACCCTGACTGGTCAGATTCTAGAACCTCACCGCCTGGTGATCAAGTGACAGTATCCTTGCACTCTGCGCGGGAGACCCGGCTTAGGAGGAGTTATACATAGTCATCCGCCTTGCCCCCAGGCAGCCTACTCTGATGTGGTCCATCTAGAGGACACAAATGACAACGTTTCCGAAAATTGCTTCCCCCTTGTGCTGTCAGCATAGAGAAGCATAGCATTGGTCACCGCCAAGCGAGGAGGTCAATTGGCAGAACAAGAGAAGTGCACAGCATCGCTTCGTGAAATTTGCTTGTTCTAAGGAGTGAATATGAGAATCTCTGATCATGCTCAATTCCTGGAACCCACATTGAGCCTGGGCGTCGTGATGGTTGACAGTCAATTTAATGCAGTGGAGCTGAGGAACCATTTGGAAGAGTTTGAAACCATCCAACAGGAAATGAAGATCTTGTTTTACGGGAATTCCTTCCCCTTTGGATGCTTCCGGGAAGAGAAAAAATGCCAGGAAAACTGGGCCTTTGATTCTCAATACAGCAAGAAGGATAAGGAGATGCCAGTCTCCCATCCTTGGACGGGTTCTTGAGGAAATCGGAAGCACAAGATATAGAGGATTATTGTATATCGTATGGTGAACCGGCCAACACGAAAGACTCGATACCACTGCGAAGTCTGGGTCCAAAGGACGTCCTGTCAGAAATGAATTCGGAAGATGGGGTTTATGACATCGGGCGACGCTGGAGCCAATATACGCTTGGGGATTCGGCCGAGTTCTGGATCACGTGATACAATCATATTGGGTGACTCGTTTAGTACAAAATGTTGAAAGTGCATCTAGTCTTTTCATCTTCCCGTTTTACCAACACTACCCCTCAAAATGTGTCCCCACCAGAACGGCGACGTCCTCAACACAAACCCCGAAAATGTGGTCGCTGTCCCACTCAACAACGGCGGCATCCAGAAGCGCAGTACTTCCTCTGCCAACCGTGCTCTTCTCGAGCAACAGCGCCGTAACCCCTACGCCCCCCGTGCCTCTGACTTCCTTTCCAACATCTCCAACTTCAATATCATTGAATCTACTCTTCGAGGTCTGCTTTCTGCGCTGCTTTGTAACACACCTGTCTGATTATCACGACGGTTTCGTGATCATTTGTAGAGGGAGAACAATTCGCCAACGCTTTTTTCGATACCAAGACCAAAATTGCTATCGCCAAGGCTCTTGATGCCTTCGGTGTCGAATACATCGAACTTACCTCCCCCGCCGCCTCCGAGCAGTCGAGGCTCGATTGTGAGGCCATCTGCAAGCTTGGCTTGAAGGCCAAAATCCTCACACACATCCGCTGCCACATGGATGATGCTCGTATTGCTGTTGAGACTGGTATGTAGAATTTTCGACCCACAGATCTTATCACCGGCAAGGGTTGACGGCTGATTCTGTTTATAGGTGTTGACGGTGTTGACGTCGTGATTGGCACATCATCGTTCCTCCGTGAATTCTCACATGGCAAGGACATGGGGTACATCACCAAGACCGCTGTTGAGGTCATTGAATTTGTCAAATCCAAGGGCATTGAAGTTCGCTTCTCGTCTGAAGATTCATTCAGGTCTGATCTCGTCGATTTGCTCTCTATCTACCAAACCGTCGATAAGATTGGTGTGAACCGGGTTGGTATTGCTGATACCGTTGGTTGTGCAAACCCCAGACAGGTTTATGACCTCGTCAGGACGCTGAGGGGTGTCGTCGGATGTGATATTGAAGTGCACCTTCACAATGATACTGGAATGGGTATGTTGGGATATCGGAAGTGATCGTGGTTGGTATGCTGATCCTCAAGTTAGCAATCGCGAACGCTTACTGCGCTCTTGAGGCTGGCGCTACACACATCGATACTTGTATGTCGAATTCTGATTTCTATGAATGGTTTCTTACCTCACATGTCATTTCAGCCGTTCTTGGCATTGGTGAGCGTGTCGGTATCACACCTCTGGGTGGTCTCGTCGCCTGCCTCTATGCTGCCAACCCCGAATATGTCAAGTCCAAGTATAACTTGAAGATGCTTCGTGAGATTGAGAACCTCGTCGCTGAGGCAGTCGAGGTTAACGTTCCTTTCATGAACCCCATCACGTATGTGCCACAACTAGCCTGTTTTGTGTCGAAGTTTTATCTCGTGCTTCACTCTTCCTTCCGCACTTTCTCCTATCATATTCTACCCCGCCTTCATTTACGGACATGGACATGAATGCTGATGCCCATTTTCAGGGGCTACTGCGCCTTCACACACAAGGCTGGCATTCATGCCAAGGCCATCCTCAACAACCCCAGTACCTATGAGATCCTCAAACCTGAAGATTTCGGTCTCACTCGTTATGTCTCCATCGGGTGTGTTTTTTTTTTTTGTTCATTTTCCAGCTGCTGGGGAGGAAGCACTAACTTGTTACTGTCTAGTCATCGCCTAACTGGCTGGAATGCCGTCAAGTCTCGCGTTGAGCAGCTCGGTTTGCAACTGACAGATGATGAGGTACGTCGTTTATCAGCAGGCCAAAAAGTATGCGGAAACCTAATCTCTCCCCGCCATAGATCAAGGATGCTACTGCCAAGATCAAGGAGCTCGCGGATGTGCGGACACAGTCCATGGACGACGTCGACTCTCTCCTCCGTATCTATCACTCTGGTATTCAGTCGGGTGAACTCGCCGTCGGCCAGAAGGAAGCTTTGGATCGCCTCCTCAAGAGGCATCGTGACCAGGCACTGGGCCGCGAGACCAGCCCTTCCAGAGAGCGAGAGGATTAAACTCCAGCGGCGAGGCTCCTCCTTTCCTTCCCCATTATGTATCTAAACCCACCTTCCCCCACCTGAGGGTGACAATCTGGAAAAACCAAATTCTGTCTGTAGTTGTAGATACTGCCCATGCTTCGATCAAAAGAGCATCTTTACCGCTCAATTGACTCCGACTCTCTGTCTTATACGTTGCCAATATTTACCTTCCTCTGTCATCAGTGATCACAACACTGTCACGTATTGCATGTGATGTCCGGGTGAGCCGGGTGGAGACTTGGAATTAAGTTTGACGTGTGTTAAGAACTGGCTGTACAGTCATTGATGGTCCTTTCGAAAATTTTTGAGTCGCGGGCAGTTTTCTCACTCTCTCTCTGCACCTATCCGCTTGTAATTTTGCATGAAGCTTGGTGCATATATGGAGTACCAGTCTACAATTTTTCATGATTTCATGACAATCCTGAGGAGCAAGACTAACGACTTTGTCATATCGGCTCTTTGAAAATATTGTCATATCGATGTCAGGCAAAATTTCGATCTCCACTCCCGGCCTAACTCGGCGTAGGGGTGAACTACAAAGGTCGCGACACACATATCTCTATTTTATCTGGAGGAAGAGGGTATTTGGAAGTATATATTGATGTGTTGTGGGATAAAAAGCTAAATTGTCAACAAGTGACCTAGGGCAGAAGTCACAAAATGCTAAGATGTGTGTCCTCATGGGTCAAGTCATGGTTCACTGACATTGGTGGTGCCATCGGCAGTGGTGGAATGTGCGAAATTGGAGGGTATGGGTACTAAGTACGTATGTACGTTTGTTGATGTGAGGCTGGAGTAGGAGCAGATGGTGCTTCGATTGGAGTCACTGCCTAGCGGAGTTTAGACACCTTGCAGTCCATGTGTCACACTCACAAGTAGGTACCATTAAATCTCAGCTTGCAATTCTGTACCTTCTGATTTTCAGGGATCATGTGTTTGGAGGTGTATTACATGGGGTGCACTTTTCTTCTCAACCAATGCTAGGATCAGGATCCTTGTTCTGATGGCAAGCAAATTTTTGCCTGAAAATGCTTCGTGGTGTATTTCGCATTTTTGGTCGCAGTATCATTGTATATCGCCGATTTTTGGGCATTAGGACATTACTACCCGTATATACGTCACAAAAATTTCCGGAAGTCAAGAGCCATCTGTAGTGTCAGGAAATTCCCAATTTTCAAACATCTGATCGTTTTCAAACATGCGATCAGCGACAGTAAGGAAACAGGATATTCGTATTTCGGAAAGAGGAAAGTCCTCTGAGGTTTGGTGAAATAAAATATCTATACTCTGGTAAATGTAAAGGGAGAAGAGAAGATATAATTACTTTGCTACAAATTCTTGTCAGTAACTTTGTACATGCGAAGACAGCTGGGGGGGCAGGACGGGCAGAAACAGGACAAAGGTAGGGGAGAAGGAAAATGAGAAGACAGGGCCGTAAATGTTACAAGGTTGGGCCAGGGATATCATTATTAATTGGTGTGAGTTGAATCTGTGGACTAGAAAGACGATGAAAGGGAAACAAACAGGACGAATACAAATAAAACGGACAAAGGGGTCAAAATCCACGAATCTGTACACAGAGAGGAGTAAAAGGGGGAAGGCGGGATAAAAAAAAAGCAGAAGCAAAACGAGGATATTAACACAAGGTTGGCGGTCCAAGTCCAGGATAGCGTAACGTGAGGGATGCGTTGAGCAACGCAACTAGGATCTAGGTAGGACGGTATGTGTGGCGCGTGGATATGACGATAGCGATGGATAGCAAAGTTTGTTGAGATTATGATGCCGGGCCAATGGAGAAGTCATAGATGTGTTGAATGATTGAGATCAATGCCGGAGTTGTGGGCTGAGTTATGATGAGATAGCAAAGGAATGTGAAGTAATCCGATCCAGAAGCAGGCGGCAAGCTCATACAAGGCCCATTTTTCGAAACATCTCATCGAGAATCTTGAAGGCCACGGGTTTGATGAGGCTAGAAGAACCTCAGTCAGGTAACGTTCTGATGTCGGGATTCATGCGACGTACTATCCATCAACGCCTGCCTCGAAGGCTCGCCGCTTGTCTTCTAGAGATGACATGCCAGTGAGCGCGAGAATCCGAGCATGATGACCATCGGGCTCTTCCTTCTCGATCTTACGAATCATGGCAGTGGCGGAGACGCCTAATCATCGAGAAAATTTCAGCACCATGAAGTGGGAATGACAGGAGGTCTCTTACCGTCCAGGACGGGCATGGACAAGTCCAACAAGACGGCACTAAAAACAGGGTGAGTCGAAGTTCTCGGGATTCGGGAATGACATACTCGAAAGGTCCCTCTTCGCTGTAAACAGACACTCCCGCCTGTCCATCCACTGCATGGCGGAATTCGTAGCCCTTGTTCGACAGCCACTTGGTTCTGTGTATTTCCTCAGTCGTCCGGATATCAGGTAAGAAAGACCACGCAGAAGCACTCACAGTAGGTTGCGCAGGATACCGTTATCTTCCACAACAAGCACACGGAACTTCTTGTCGCCAGGGTTCGGTTCTGCCTGGATGGACGATTTCAGCAGAGTTCCTGATTCACCAACTGGAACAACTGCCGAGGTCGGGGAATGTGGGATGATGGATCCGATACTGGGCCCAGTATTGGACCCAACACCGTTCATTGGGGACTTGGGACTTTCCGACACGGCGCTCGTATTTTCAGGAACATTAACCGGGGAGCCGACAATATCAGGTACATTAGATTCGAGGACTGTTGTTGCTGGGCTTGTGACACCAGGAACCGTAGTTTCTGTAATCGGAATTTCGGGAACGACGGCTTCAGGGTTTGATCCTTCAATATTGCACGAACGCTCTCTACCCCGTGGTGTCTCTATTGCGATCCCCAAGGTAGGCTTCCTCTTCCCCGGATTTTCCAGGGGGTCTGAAAAATCCATGGGCAATTGGACCTCGGGGGGTGTCGACACTTCCACGCTTTCGGAAAACCCCTGTGTTGTGTTACTTGTCGCACCGTTTTGAAGGGGAGATACAAGTGATGATGCGGGGGGTGTGCTACGTGCTTCTTTTTCTGGGAGCTCGTCCGATGTAGGTAGGGACGGTATGGCCGGGAAAGCACTCGAGGATCTGGGGACCATAGACGGACGTCGACCATAGCGGGAACCCTCTGAACTACGTCGGGATGTCCTGCCTCCATCCATAGTGAAACCGGACACATCGTCGGGTGGCGTGTTGAGGTCTACCGTCGTGGAGCCAATCTTGGTTGCATGTATGGCAAGTTTGAGAATGGCACAAAGCCGAGTTGGTCCACCAGGTTTATAAAGAATACGACAGAAACCCCCAATAGACTCATGCTCTGTGGCAACCTGCATGACGGAGGGACTCCCTCGTGCGCTAGAGATAATGATAAACGGCCGACTAATGTCGTGGCATTCCGTCGCGTAGATCACCGGTGAGATGTCCTCGTTAAGGATGACGATATCGCCGTTTTCTGTGCCAGTAACGACATCAAAGCCCCACCATTTCTCCAGGTACGAGCGCAAGGTTCTGTCAAGCAGACGTATTCCCCGATGTGGAGTGTCAAACCCAACAAGCGATATCGTCGGAAGAGCGCCACTCCCGGCTTTGAGGGGCTCCATACTGTTAACCTCACACCCTTTCTCGCTAAACTCGTCATCGTTGATTTCAGCGTTGAAGGTCACCTTGATCTCCGTGCCCACACCCTCTTGGCTCCAAACATCCACTTTACCGCCCACCACCTCTGATGTAACAATGGAGCTAACGATTGCCAAACCAAGTCCCGTCCCGGTTTGCAACGGATTCTCTTGCGAGAATGGGTGGAAAAGTTGATTCTAGAAGCATCATGTGAGAATATTATGACAGACAACTCAAGAATGAGCGCTCACCTTCAAGAAATTCTGACTGATACCCTATCACCAAAAAAAAAGCCGCATTAGCATTTTAAGGAAGACGTAGAGACGTCCGCGAACCTTTCCGGAATCAAGAACCACCAGTTCTACCTTGACCTTATTGGGTGGATCCTCCTCGGACCTCGGTAGCTGGTGGAGCATAACATGAATGTATCCATCCTAATCCAGACTGGATGACTACATGCACGGTTTGATGCATCCAAAGAACGAGCTCACCGCAGTAAACTTCAGACTATTTCCGAACAAGTTCATCAGAACGCGGCGGATGCCGCCTTTCTCGCATTTTAAGGTCCAACCCTATGAATTGATCCAGATCTCAGTGGGGGACCGGAACATTGCTCTCATCACCCACCTCTTTCCTGTATCCAATATCGATGACAGTCTCCACATGCCTTCGTCTTGCCACAACAGGCGATTCACCATTATCTTCCTTGGGGGGTGAATACACACTCCCGATAACGGAATCACTCATAATGGCTGTGCGTGCCCGGTGTCCTACCCAACAACCGTCAACAGCTTCTTCAACAAGTTGCATGAGGTCCACTCTGATTGCCAAGAATGACGGTCAGACATGTGGTAGGGTCCCTTCTCCAGATCACTGACCTAGATGGGGTGATAACATGTTCGACGCCGCCGGATTTGGCGTTGCCACTTAATTTAGTGAAGTCAAGAACGTGGTTTACGGTTTCCACGAGTGATGTTCCACATGCTTGGACGGTTTGGAGGTAGGACAACTGCGAAGGATTCAGAGGGGTATCGCCCAGGAGCTCAGCAGCAGCCAGAATCTGAAGCATTTTTAGATGGCAACATGAGAAAGGAACATTTGACTTACCCCATGCAGTGGCGTACGGAGTTCGTGTGAAATGCTATTTGGCTGAGGTCAGAACACGATCATGACAGTATATCCCGGGTCTACGTACTTGGAGATGAAGAGACTTTTCGCTTTGTCGGCTAGAATCATTCGGCGTTTGAGCACAGCGGAAAGAATGATCACGCCTGTAAAAGGGTCAATAGCATGTCAAACAATTGAAACAGGGTGCTTTTACCAATGGCACGAAGGTAGGACAACTCATGGCCTTCGAGCTGCACAGGGGACATCATAAGATATCAATAAAAGTGCCAAGGTCTTCAAAGAAACACATACGAAGCGCTTTGTATGGTCAGATGCATTATATGCGCATATCAGCGCGAATAATTGTTTGTCGATATTATATATTGGCACAGCTGAACGTAT
This sequence comes from Podaxis rugospora, assembly GCA_018524415.1. Lineage (NCBI taxonomy): Eukaryota > Fungi > Basidiomycota > Agaricomycetes > Agaricales > Agaricaceae > Podaxis > Podaxis rugospora. The sequence continues at coordinate 23,892 of JAEUWL010000468.1, read as the reverse complement.
GTGTTGCGTCAGTGGCACATTGTCGGGAGGCGTAAAAGAATACATACTCAAGGCATATTGGATATGGGTGGGCAAAAAGGGCCGGAAACATGCAGGGATGATCCCCTCTGAAGTCTTCCCCTCGGGATACTTCGAGAAAAATACGTTGATCCGATGGTACTCATCCGTGGTCAATTTCTGCTTCTTCATCTCTGCACCCGGCTCCCCAAAATGCATCGTCACCGCAACATTAGCCTCAGAACTCATCGTCTCCAGAACTTCACAATGTGACACGTCCATGACAATCACACCTTCCACATCGAGGGTGCGTTTTACCAACTTGGCTGCGCGATCGTATACCTTGTCCATGGAAGATCCGCCAACGGCGTCGCTACGCTCTCGCGTGGGGGACTCTTCGTCAATTTCCAAACACTCTCGGGAAAATTGTTCCATCTGCGGAATGAATTGCGCATTGAGTTCGCAACCGCCAGGATTGAATTCCAACTTCCGAGCCTACCGAAGTTTGTATCCGATCCCGTATCCGTAGTTGGATCTGCGCCGTAGTGTGATGTCAGTCTGGGCTATTTCTGCCGGTGCCATGAAGTAACCTGCGTACCTTATCACGCCAAAGTTCCATTTCACGCATCACGATAGCCTGTCCAATAACTTAGCAACTAGAGCATAGAAGGAAAGGGTCGGAGTGGAGAACGCACTGCAAACTCCTTGAGGGTATGTCGTTGCCGGGGAGAAAACTCATCCCGAGGAGCATCATCAATGAGAGCCAAACTGAATCGCAGCCTCTAAGTATCGGTGTATATGGTTGGAGCTAGGGCACTTACGTCCCAACATTGAATCCATCTTGAGTTCGTAGTGGTGCACCTGCATAGAAGCGCAGTCGAGGCCCCCCGATTACCAGTGGCTGAGTTTTGAAATGTCAGTGCTGTGTGCGAAGTGAAGACTTGAACCAGGGCTAACTTACATTTCGCGCAAACCGCCAGTCTGCATGTGTATCCATTACTACCATGGGTTCGTCACCGCTACGGGGATCGTCAGATGATGCTTTCGAAATGTGACCCCAAGACTTGCCGTTGCAAAATTGCATGACCGCAGAATGATATCGAACGCAAGTAATTCATAACTTTCAGTCCCCCTGATGGCAACACGATTCTTGAGTTAGGGGGTTATGACTAAAGCCACCAACCGAACTTACATTCCGATTTATGCCAGCTTCGGAACATATTAGTGAAGAGCCAAACGGAAGAGAAATGGACATACTTACATTTCGCCACCATCAATCAAAGAGATCACTACGCCTTTTGTGTTGAAAACCAATTTTGCAAGATGGGCTATCCGATCGAAGTTCATATCTGGACCAGTGCTCCACACGTTGTATCTGGCCAAAAAAAACGTGCTGAATAACTTTGATAGGAGAAACGAAGTAGCCAACTTACTTGTATAGCGCTCTTCTCCTTTCAAGCTCGTCAGGGGGATCAGGGGGTACAAGGTATTGCAATTCATCAAATAGTTGCTCTTCTTTTGACAACCGGCACGTTTTCGTAGGTTGTGGGGTATCGGAAACAATACGACCCGTGAATACGCGGCTTTCCTTGGATGGTAGAGCAGCAGGCAGCGGTGAAGAAATCTGCCTCATTAAGGAAATTCTCTTCGCGACCGCTGGTACGGAAACAGTGCCAAGTTCAGACAACGACATTGCCTCGCGTCGACCAATAACAATAGTTTGTGGAGGCGTGATGGGATTGCTAGATTCGCTAGCCTCCGGGGTGACTTCAGCAGTAGCAGCCGGCATTTCCGGTGTCTCCGTTGTAGTCAGTCCAAGCGCGACATTTCCGAAATAGTCATCCTGGACCATGTGGGATGCATGGTACGTGTCCCTCGAGGGTGCCGATGTAAGGAGATTAAGATGGGACTTTCGCCGTGTGGTTGGAGACTGAGGATTGGTTTCTCCAACATTTATCGCTGAAGCCGCCGCCTGAACCAGCTGTGACAGTTGTTCAGTCTCTTTAGCGCTTTGACGAAGCTCCTCAGTATACGAACACCGCTTCCGGCTCTTATCGTCCTCAACATCCGTCGTACCCTCCCAGAATTCCGTCAACCGACTTCGACGCGTGCCGCCTGGAGTAATAGGATAATCAGGATAGGTCTCTGGGGGGTGGTTACCAGGGATAGCAGCAGTAACTCCTCTCATCGGATCGGCCAGCTCATGTTCGGGTGAGGGAAGCGCCAGGGGTGAAATGTCGACTCTCGCGGCGGCCCAGCGCATTGTAGCTACAGTGGTCTGTAACTCTGCATTTGCAGCCGGTGTCGTCGTTGGGATATTGCCACCTTGCGTCGATATAGCATTTGAGAACGAGTTGCGAAGACGGTGTGAAGGCGGAGGAAGGTTCAAAGGCATGGCAGTTCGAAGGCCAGGAAACTTGAGGGATGCCGCGGAATTAGCAAAACTTAAGAAAGTCGGCTTCTGGACAGTTTGTGGTTCCTGCGACGGTGTGTCACTGGAGGTGGGAAACTGGATGGATGCCTGCTGGAACTCTGTCTTCTCGTTCACGTCATTAGGTAGGGGGAGAGGTAATTCCGCGACAGGGGAAGGCGACGAAACATTGGTAATGTGTCCGTTGGGGGTGTCCGGTGATGAGACTGATATCATTTCAGGATGAATAAGTTTCGGAGGGTCCACAGCCGGTATCTTGGGGACTTCAGGAGTTTGGAAGGATGGCCGCGGGCGTTGTGGTGTTCGATGAGGATCCCAACGCCCATTTGCATACGCATGTATGAAGGTTGGCCAGTCCAAGTCTGCGCCGTCGGTTACAGATCGCGTTTCAAGAGATGGATTTTGCAGACAAAGCTCCTGTGACGACCGCGGAAATGATCCTACGGAACAAAATATGAAATTCCCTGAGTCGCCGAGGACTGATAATGGGGAATTTACGTACCGAGACCCAATGCTGAAGGAGCTACACTAACTAATTCGCCTTCATCTCGTGTTTCAACCCCGTTCAAAGCCTCTATCAAGCCACCCGGCATCATAGGATAATCGCTATCACTGACGGAAGGCAAAACATCACACTCTCTTCCTCCTCTTGCCTGTCCCGAACCCCTAGATGGCAGTAGTGGAGCATCTTCCATGGCGGGTGCAGTTGATGGACGGGTAAGCTTCCGCGAAGGTCGCTTGAGAAACACAGTAGATGGGAAATGTGGCTCGGGGGAAGGGAGGGTGTGATGGGCAAAGGTGGCGCTAGACAGGTATTGAGGCGGTTGAGAGGTGGCGGTGGAGTCCATGCACGCAAAGTCGGACATGAGGTGGTTAGCAAAGGCACGGATAGGGTGAATGGCTGTCTAAGAGAGCGGGTTAAGCAAATGGTGTTACTGAGTTGGGCTCAACACATCAGCTATTATATATGCGCAGGAAATGAGGCTTCTGGTGGGTGGGGGGGGGGGGGGTCCGAGGAGGGGAGGGGTGGTGGAGAAAGGCGAAGGTTTACGAGGAAAGGTGGGATGGATGTGTGGGAATGGATGTGGGAATGGATGTGTGGGATTATAGGAGACGGGGAGAGGATATAGGACTGGATAGGTGAGTGGTGGAGAGAGATGGGCTGGGTTACAACTCGTCGTTCCCCGATCCTAATTGGATCCAATCTGCGCTACCACCCCAGTATCAACACTACAACAACAAATAACACCGCCGGCTGTTCCCGCCACCTGGGAAGAGTGACGTCATCCTTGATCGCCATGATCATTCGTATGTTTTCCACATGGATCCCGCGCAGCGCCTCTTGGGCCCAGCGATGGCAGGTTTACACGACAGCACAGCATCCACCCTGGCTCGCCGCTTTTAACTCAAGGCCAGGTCCCCGTATCTAACTTGCCCTTGCTGATCCCGATCAGGCCCTTTTGAGGCGGAGTGGGTGCTTCACTCCTCGTGATGTCCGGCTTCCATGGAGTTCTCTCTCAGCTCCAATCGCCGGAGCTTTCTCTCCCCCACCCTTCCAGTTGACGCTCTATCACCTGAGTTATCTCTAGTACCACGCCATGCGACATGTCGACATGTCGCACGGGCCTCGTCTTAATCTCCCTTTTAGCTGTCCTATGAAGCTGCTCTGGTATAGACTAGTCCTGCCGTGTATGGGTAGCGATAATTAAAATAATGTACGTCTAGGGAATCAAGGATCAACAAGCACTAGTGTGCTCCACATATATAACGGCAAAGTCAGGTTATCATTTTGGTCTGACAGTGCCTCTAACAGCGCTGAAACAGCGACTCCCAGCGAATAGCGAACAGTCTATATGACCACCAATCAATCTCACTCACCCTGTTCTGTAACAATGAAATCAGACATACCGAGAATGGTTCCGCATACCCCACGAGGCGCAGAAACCAAGCACAGAATACAACAGACACCACAAAGGCTAACGTTCCCTCCGACGTTTTTGACGTTGTAGGAGACCATCGATGCATACCTATCCGCTTCCCTACCACGGACGCCTGTGACCACACAACCACATCAGTATAATTCATCGACGCCGATTCTCCCACAACTTACAACTGCGTCACCGACACCCAAAGCGAGTATGCCAGTATATTGCAACAAACGAGTGGGTCTAAGTTACTTGTTTTAGAAGAGCAATGACGCTCACGTTGGAACGTGACTCACCCTTCCAGCCATAAGGAGCCAGCACAACCCGTCAACAGATAGAAATGACTGAGGATAGCCGTTCCACTATCCCGGTCGTCCAGAAATTCGTTCATGAACAGATGAATTGTCACACCAAAAGGATATATCGCGAAATATCGGATGTACTCTGCAAAGATAAACAACGCGAATGCAACGTTGAACGAGAGGTGTGTGAAAGCCGGCTTCGGGAAAAAAAGAAATGATCAGCGCTTCCGGCAACTCGAACCCAGTCACCAACTCACATCAACAGCAACGCCAGGTATGAACATGACAACTGCGAGTCCGTGAAAGAATTTTCTCCGCGCATTCAACTTTAGCGTCGGCACATGTTTGTCCGCTGCGTCCAGTAAATCCGTTGCTACATGAGCCACCTTGGCACCGTTGGGCAAATTTGGGAGGCTCGGCAGGTTTGGGAGGTTCGGAAATGCCATACCTAGAGCTCCTGCCGAAGACTGCAGCGACTGAGTCGGTGAACCCACAACCTCGTTTGCTTGTGAAGTGCTAGGGTCTTGCAAGATCGATCCCAGTATATATTCGGAAGTGACACTTCGTGGCCTGAGCTTGCGTGATCTTGCCAGCTGGCGGTTCCACCCAGCCACGCTCAGGCAACCAAGTAACCCCCAGTATGCGAGCAAAGCGGGCCTGTGCCATTTCTTTCGCCCTTCAAGAATCCGATAGATGACCCAAAGCCATGGGTCACGGTTTCCAAGTAGCCATCGCGTCCAGAGACCGATCAAGCCAGCAACAATGATCACAGTTCCAACGTAGAAGCCTAAGGCAGCATAGCGTCGATTGCGCTCCTTCTCCTGATTCTCCTGAGGTAAGCGGAATCGATGGGCTGGTCGCTTGGCATAGTTTCGAGATAGGACGAGGAAGGGCGATAGTAAGAACCCTGTCAAAAGAGAGCCCGCCACCAGAGCAATTTGGAATGTAAGTAGAGGTGTCGGTAGGCGGTATGTCCGAATAAAGGGTGTTGTAACTGGCCATAACTGTTTCGGTCAGTACTACGCACCAAACTACATATACGTGTAACTCACTCTAGCAACAGTCAAATTCAGAAATTCTAGCCACAGAGCAGTGCCACCGAAGCACACCACCCCCAATTCACCGAGACTGAAACCCCTATGCGCCATGCGCAATGCGACATACAAACAGAACTGGAAAAAAAGCGACGCGACTACGGTTTCAAAATTGGTAAGATCTACAATCAATTTCAGACACGGGCGGACAGTTGTAACAGAAGGACTCTAACACCCACGTTGCCAAATCCCAATCTCATACCGATTCATCACAATTCTGGCAGTAGCGGTTGTAACGCTGATAGCGATGGTAAAAAGGGTGTAATAGCACGCTCGCCATCCCTCATTCCGGGGTACGGACGTCCTTTCTCCTTCTTTAGCGTTTGGAGATTTGGAATAATGGCGTTCGAACCACCATGACGCGTAGAGGTGGAGCATCAAGATGGTTGAGCACAATGTGCTAAGGTTGGCAAGGGAATAACGGGAAAGGAGGAGGGCCTGAGAAGCAGTATAGGCGCCTTGCATATTACGAAGCTCTTTGGGGGCCTCGATGATCCAGCCTGCAGGAATCTCCGTCTTGAAAGAGTCGGAAGTGATAGAACGTGATGTATTGACCAACAATGCCATTGCTATCAATGGCGTGAGTAAGAGACCGGTGAAGATACCATCGTCAGAGGATTCACTACAGGAGAAGTCAGGGAGCATTTGAAATCCGTCAAGTGCCAACATACCGATAGTTCTTGGGCACAGACATCCATACATAACCAAATGTAGCCCTGTTGATACGTTTGGGCTCCCGGCTCTCCATGAAACGGGGTGAAGCAGGCCTTGTCCCAGTCAAAGGAGATGCAGGCCGAGCGACCTGAGGTGGTTCCTTGATAGGCTGTGGGACCGGCAAACCATCTCTTGACAATGTGGTATGAATCCAAACAAAATACAAGCACGACGCAATACAGAGACAATAAAATTCTCAAGAAACTCGTGGGTGAATATTCTCGAGCGCAGATGAGTTGACTGCTCACCAATAGTCAACCAGTATCGTACATCGAATAAAGTTGACGGGGAAAATTCGGCGTTGGGGAATGATTGAAAAAGCTTTGTTGCATAAAGCAACGTGGCAAGGAGCAACGAAGATTCGTCGAATTTGCGAAGGTCAACGCTGAACGTGTATATCCATGCGGTAAATGGTACGCGGATCCTGACATCCACAGAGGCAGGGAACATGGTCACAGGTTCGAAGAGACCCTTGTACTTGTGTTTGGCGACCCTTGCATTCATGGGGGACGCATGGCGGCGAGGTTTTGAGGTGAGAAGAACGGCGGGTTGTCTAGCGGAAGCAGGCGACCATGATCGAAGAACCGAGGATCCACCCCCCGCTGGATTCGAAGTGCTACTTGCAGAATCCGCTGACGACCCCGCTTGCGAACCACGACGACGTATTGGAATTCTCTCTTTTGGCTTCACGCTTTCGGTAATAGCGGTCTTCAAGGAAGTTGATCGTCCACGCGAACAGGCTGACATCTCATCCTCTGTCTCATCGTCAGAGCTACTTGAGGCTGAGCTGTAATATGCAGGGATCAGCCCCGTAATGATGCAATACAACGTTTCGGACGGACCTCGATGAACCCGCTTGATAGCTCGTACTCCAACCCAACGTTGACTTTTCTGCTACGCTGCCTCCATTGGTTCCACTCACATTCGACGAGTTCAGCCGGCGACGAAACCGGGGTCCGTTTTGGTTGTGCCTTCGAGCGAGTTCGCCACGACCATTGACCTCCTTAGAGGGTGGCGAGGGGGAGGAATGTGACCGAGGCAGCTTGAAAAGATGATAAGGGAGGTAAGAAGGAGTTGGCAGGAGGAATAGCCTGCCAAGCAAATGAAATGTTGACCTTGCAATCCAGATTCTGCACACTGACAGCCCCAGATTGCGCACACGTGACGCGCAATCAATTTCCTGAAGGTGGATATAATTAGTTTAGTGCGGTCCATACCAAGGACACAATATAATCTTGAGGCTCTACTTAACAACACGTCTCTTGCCTGTAAAATCCATTTCAACGCATAACCTTGCTCCACTTACCCCCAGCTACCACACCTCGCAAAAAAATTGCGAGATGTCTTCCCCCGCAGATGAAAACCAGCCCACCGTCTTTCTCGAGGACATTGACCCAAACTACCAGGTTAAGCAGCCTGGAGAGGACGACACAACCGCGTCTCAGTCTTCCGAAAAAACACTTAGCTTGTCTCAGGAACAGCCAAAACCCTCTAACAAACGACAGCGTACCATCGAAGACATGTTTTTCGGGGGTAAAAAAGGAAAAGAGCCCGCCAAGAAGATCAAACTTTCAACCCCAGAGACCAACAGCGCGTCTTCGATTGTCGTCTCAGCCCCAAAGACTTCTGGGCTGCAGAAGCTCAATTCTATACCTTTCTCTTTGTCCAACTTCATAGAGTCACTCGACGACGAGCAGAAGCGTTTGTTGAGGTTGGAATGTGAGGTGATGGGCAAGAGTTGGTTGGTCATGACCTGCTAGATCCGTTCTACTCTGATTAACACCCAAACAAGGCTCAAAGTCTTGAAAGATGAAATAACGAAACCCTATTTCATTTCGTTGAAACGCTTCCTCTGGGAGGAAGGGGTCAAGGGCCCAGACGATACGCCGACAAGGTGCAAGGTCTATCCACCTGGTAAGCCTGGTTTGCAGCGAGAAAAAAAAAGACCCCTGCTGAGATTTACTCTAGCGAAGGATATTTACGCCTGGTCGCGGACTCCCCTTGGTAGGATCAAGGTTGTGATTATTGGTCAAGGTGAAGTTGTTCAATCCTACACCCTCTTAGACTTGCCCCTAATATTCCATTATTTTCAGATCCTTATCATGGCCCTGGGCAAGCACACGGTATATCAGAAAACACTGATCGCGCCTACCGATCTACTGATACCACTATTTCTAGGCCTCTGCTTCTCCGTGCCTATGGGCGTGCCGCCTCCCCCTTCATTGAGAAATGTTGGTTCCTTTGCCCAATTTCAATTTCCGCACATCGATTGACCACCTGACGACTTCCCGTTCTGATAGATCTACTTGGAACTCAAAGCGGAATATCCAGATTTTGAACCGCCCAAACATGGGTGAGGAGACGTCTTGAATTTATTAAGATCTGATTTGTCTTACTTTCCTCCTATAGCAACTTGACCCCCTGGGCTGCTGATGGCGTCCTGTTGCTTAACACCTGCCTCACCGTTCGCGCTGGTGACGCTGGATCTCACTCTAACAAAGGCTGGGAACAATTCACTGATAAGGTTGTTGATGTGGTTGATAGATATGGCGGCGCCAATCTTTCCAGTGGTACCGCAGAAGATTCCGAGGTGAACGGCATCGGCCGAGGTGTCGTCTTTCTCGCATGGGGGGCCTGGGCGGCGAAAAGAGTCGCCAAGTTGAGCAAAGTAAGCGCCTATGAATTATACCTTGTGCAGAAGAGTTAACCGTATTCCATATCAGACGAAGCACCTAATATTGAAGAGCGCTGTGAGTCAAGCCCGTCTCTCCAAACCCGAACCTCGCATGAACTTACACGCATCATTTCCTATCTAGCACCCATCTCCCCTCTCTGCCAATCGCGGTTTCATCGGAAATGGACATTTCAAGGCAGCAAACGAATGGTTAGAAAGGAAATACGGTATTGATGGCCGGGTAGACTGGTGCAACCTAAATCCAACAACCTAAGATGTTTGCCGTTCCCACGACAGAATGGTGGCAAACTTGTTTAAGAGGTTCATATTTAGTTATTTTTTCCGTTTTAATCATCTGGGCTGTTGTGTCCCTTGATTTGTCTGAGTATATCGGCTTGTGTCTCTGGATTACTTTACGTACCGGTCGCCGGTAATGACAAGATACCCTTTCGTATTCCAGGGCATCTCGGCGGTTTTCCAGGGGCTGAAGGTTTTGACGAAATCCCCATGTTCCCCTTAGTCTCGATTCCGTACACGTGGACTGATATGTTGGGGTTATGTCTCTGCGCGTCACCTTGGATTTTAGGGTGTAGTCGGGTTGCGCTGAAAGGGCATGCATTTATTCCACTCCAAGATTTTCCATCTGATTGATCTGTCAGAAGACGAGAAGCAGGTGCGCATACAACACGCCTTTGATCGATATGATTTAGAATGTACGATAAGAATAGGGAGACATGGGCTAAAAGTGTAAGGTAAAATAGCTGCTGTACATTTCTAGGTATATAAACGAATGAACCTAAACGTCGTGGAGATCATTAACGGTACATTATTTCTGAAATAAGAACATTGGAGTGCATCTGAGTACAATATGAATGTATGCACCATAGGGAACCGTGGTGGCGATACCAGGGGGATGGGTGACTACGGCAAAGGGTTATGATTCAGACGACCATCAGGACCATAGGGATGGTTTCTAGGAGAAGGATTCAAGTGTCCGACCTCATTCTGACCTCGAATAAGCTCTGGCTGGGGTTGGCGATTGGAGTGTTGGGCACTGGGTGGTTGATGTGTCTGAATCTGGGGGGGATGGTGGAGGTTAGGAAAACCTTGACCAATCGGAAAGCCCCGAGGGTCTGTCACACATCGCCGATGCGGAGGCGGGGCATAGGATACAGGAGACTGGCGATGATGTTGCGGTGGCTGGTGTTGGCCCTGTGATTGCATCGCGGAGACACCAGGCGAAGGGCTCTGGTTGTGTATACTGGTTTGGTCGTAGGTCTGGAATGGAGAGGGGGTGTAGGAGTAGTGTCGTGGATGTTCATCGCGAATCTCGGGGTTCCGCAAAGTGAAACTCTGCCCGCTATAGCTATGCGGTAGCGATCTGTCCGAGTGCGAATATGCTGAATTATTTGGTATATACATATCGCTGGACAGTGAGTCCCGGGATGAGGAGGGCAGCGAGCTGCTCGTATAAGACGGGTAGGAAGGTTTAAGCGGTAAAGGAGCTGCCATAGGTGCTAGTTGGTATGGGGAACTCGCGACTCCTGGCGCGTCCGACGGGTGACTATCGCCCATCAGGAGATCATTGTTCCATGATGAACCGCCCTCAATGACCTGCATTGGACGTGAGGACATCGAGACATTGATGGTGTGGGGTGAAAGGGAGCTTCCCCGCGAGCCGGGCGACTCTGCGGCAGAAGATTCCCGACTTGTCGAAGTAAATGGAAGGGGCTGGCCAGTAGAGCCACTCGCCATGGCCTGACAATTCTTTGGTTTGTCCTTGCCGGTAGGCCCCTTGCCCAGCGGCAGCCTGTTTGAAGGTGGCAGATTAAGTGCTTGCCGGAGGCAATTATTTTCTTCCTCGAGCTCTGCGACTCGCTGCTCCAACGCCTGTGGAAAGCAGAAAAGTCACTTCAGCAAAAGGTATTTCAAAGAATTTCACACCATTACGAGGCGGCGAAAAATACCTGCAAGTGTGCTGCGCGTCGGGCGCGGAAGGCTCGTTGCACGTCCCTCGCACGGTTAGGAGGAAGATTGTCGTTTCTTTTGCGACCCCGCTTTGAAGACATTTGAAGGAGATGTAATGCAAGGGGCCAAGAATGCGGAAGAAAAGATAAAACCCAGAATGTAGCAATCAAGTATATAAAGGGACCTCCGACGGTGCGCATCGGCTACTGGGATCATGCATGCTCCAGTTTGGGAATCCGATCGACCCAAAAGTCTGGCCGGAACCCTGAAAACACCACCACGCCTGCCCTCCGCATCCTGAACTCTTTCGGGCGAACAAATGTCCAATAGAGTTTGCTCAATAGCCCTCGCGATTATCGCTTCTTTCTCCCCTGTCAGGTGGCTGTGTATTACGGCACCTGCTCAAGCTTCAAGGATGTTCTTGGGGTTTGGGACCCACATTACCCTTTCCTTCGATCCTGCTTACAAAGTTTCCGTTTCGCGGATGCATGATGGGCCAGCTTGGAGCTAGGTAATAAACAAACAACATCATCATTAATTTGATGCTACATTTGATTCTAATCTACATCCTACCAGAAAGGGATTAACATGAACTCCCACGTAAACCTTGTAACCTTGTAACCCTGCATCCGTTAGCCTCGACCAAGGGCCCGAGCCTCTTTCCGAGCTGCCGCTTTCTCTTTGTCGCGTTTGGCGAAAAGCTTGTGCCGTGGAACGGGTTCCCTCGCCAACTTTTTGTTCGCAGATTTGTTCTGCTCAATGTAAGACATATGCTGCGCACCGCTAAGGGCATTGAGGGAGCCTGTGGTCCTTTGAGCCGCTGGGAATCTTGTTGGCCCAAAGTCCTTCGAAGTGACCGTGCCAGCGAGATCGCCTTCTGAGGCACGAATATCAGAACCAAGTTCTGCTTCATTTTCGTTGGCAAGCAGAACGGATTGCAAGAGTTCGATTTGTTCGTCTCTCGTCTTATAGACGAGGTCAGGCATCTCGCTCAAACCATCAAGATGTGTGATTACTTTGAAGGCGTAACCTTGATCGATGAGGAACTGTTGACGCTTGGTGCTGTAGTACATTTCCTGCGTATCCTTTGATACAAGAGAATAGAAGAAGGCATTGAATCCTTCGTCGTTACGTCGCTTGGCACGGAGGATACGTCCTTTATCATAATAGTTATTAGAGTAGCAAGCGGATGCCTCCAACGCGACTCACCCAAACGCTGTGCTTCCTGCCGACGGGATCCAAAGTGTGATGAGATCTGGATGAGGCAAGTAGCCTCAGGCAAGTCGATGGACGTATCACCGACCTGGGGCGATGGTTTACGCGAAGATCGTGTCCTGAAGGTTGGAGCTACTCACTTTGGATAAGAAAATAGTGTTCACTTTAGGACTGTGTTGAAAATGGGATAGAATTCTCATGCGTTCTACTTGTCCAGTCCCTCCGTGGATGTACAACTTGTTGAGGCGTCTTGCATAGGCCTTTTAATATTTAGTGTATGAGTGTCCCCGCTTCAAATGATAGCTTACTTCCAGAGCGTAAACATTGTCCGAGAACACGATGACCTTGTCACCTCTGTCTTCGTGATATTTGATGAGGAACTGGCATGCCTGGAACTTGTTGGGGTTCATGCAGTACAACAACATCCGCTTCCGAGACTGCTCCCGGAGGTATTGGCCATAGAATTCCGGCGTCATGGGGCACCACACCTCTGCGCACTAGTTGGGAGTTGCAACATGGTCAGCCAGAAGGAAAGCCGTTGTCAAGGTGGTAGAATGGAATGTACCTGAACATTTGCTATATGCCCTTTTGCGGCAAGATCCCTGTCAGTGGTGAACTATTTAGCATCATTATATAATCAATAGGACATGATCACGAGGAGACCGAGCGGAACTGATGAGGAAAGAAAGCTCACATCCAATTGGCTTCATAAAGCTTCGGCCCAATCATGTAATTGAGATCTGCGATCTTGTCGTCCTCGCGGACGAGGGTAGCTAGACAAACATATGAACACCAACCTTCACGTTTCGTAGGACCGGTAGCATACCAGTAAGACCGAGTTTGGAATGGGCTTTGATTGTGGTCACCACTCTGCGGAACATCGCCGCAGGTACGACATGGACTTCATCAAGAAGGATGAACCCCCACTCCCGAGAAGTCAAAAATTCCATCATTTTTTTTGATTCGTGCGATCGATTGTGGGTGTTAGCGACCATGGAGTAGGTGGATACGACAATGCCACTATCTCCAGCGAACTGGAAATTTGGTCGGTCAGGTAAGCCAAAGCGGATGTTAAGCCTTACCTTCTCCTTTTGGTCCGCAGTGAAAACAGCAATCTGACGATCTGTGATATTAGACCACTGCATGAATTGTTGTTTCCATTGCATGACCGAGACTCTAAGTGACAAGATTTAGTTCAAGCCAGAACAGGGACCAGGAGGAAGTTGGACTGACGAGGAAGTGCATAAAACAAGACAGGATTTTTTGATCGTGCAAGCTGCTGTTATCCCAACCAACGTCTTTCCTGCGCCGCATGGCAGTACGATGATTCCCGAACGGGCACGACTAAGTGATCACGAAGGAGTAGAGTTAATATGTAGCGGATTTAAGCGAAGGGAATGTAGCACACCCATTGCCAAACATCTTGCTAAGACTAGTCTCTTGGTATGGTCGAATGACAGTCGCAGGTTTGAGATCAATGTCAAGATTTGCGTTCACGGTGTCATTCCTGAAGTCATACTCCTCTAGCATAGGGTATTCAAGTTCGTTACAACGTTTCTTGACTTCCTGTAAAAGCGTAAGCCTGGAATACCTGAAAAATCATGGGGGGACTTGCATCAATTTTGGAGTCGTGAATTTCAAACGCATGGACGTTATCATCATCTTCGTCAATCTCATCTACGAAGTTTAGGTATGAATTCGATGAAAGAATAACGACGCCAACCTGACTCAACGCCAACCACTGACGTGAAGAGGTTCGTGTCAGTGTTACTTCCGGGACCAGGTGGTTTTCCAGGTGTAGGTTCATCCTTCTTTGCTTCCTTGGTACCAGGAATTACGAGGTTGCCCTTGACTGGTGCCTTTGAGGTAGTGAAGGTCGCTGCTTTTATGCTATTGTCTTGTTGTATTGAGAAAAGCCGCGCTTCACGGATGACCCGGTCCTTAAGCAACAACTGTAGGGTTTCTGGATGGCTGGATTCCACATAGTACTTGTTATGTTTAAGGACTAGTTTGACTTTCCCATAACTCAATGTCCGATCCCTTATGAACGAGGTGATGCTGTCGGGTACAGGGACCTTTGAAAGTCGGTTCAAGACCTTAATAACGATATAAGTAGCATTCCAATGCCTAAAGTGCTTGCCGGACGAACTTCAATGATGTCTTCCGTCTGTAACCCAACCGAGACCGCGGCATACAGCGAGTACGAAGTTAGCTTGTATTCGTGGATAAATGCTGGTCTGCAGTGCGAAGATTACAATATCCCTATCTAACGGGCACAATGCCTCGACGTACCTGCTGACTGGTTCACTTATGGCGGTCAAGAAATCTTGTGCCTGCTCCGCTATAGGCGAAAATGCTTCAAGAATAATATGGCCGTCGTCTGGGCTGATCCAAAGTGGCCGGGAGGCGTGATCAGGCTTTAGATGTAGCCACGAGAAATCTTGCTCGTTGAATATATGCGAAACAAGAGCATCCTGCTGCCTCCGGTGGACTTCGAGTGAGCTAAGATTTGAAAAGTCCTTGTCTTTTGCCCGCCTCGCTTCCGCTAGTTTACGTGTCAAAGCGCTGAAGTTGATTGTTGCGCCGCGGGGTACTAAAGAGGTATCCGGAGGGGATGGTGGTATGACATCGTCCTCGTTGTCTATGTCAATGTAGTCGTCTTGGTCGTCATTTCTCCGAGGCCGTTTTGCAGGATACGCCGAGGCTACGAGTACTCCGTCACGTCTATTTCAAGCGTTACGAGGCTTACTCACCTTCTGCAGCACGCTTGTTTGACATTGCCGCCTATTGTTCAAATTTGTGACAGATGTATCGTGGTCAAGGCCAGACGGGAGGTGGGCGGAGAATCAATGTTCAGGATTACAAGCCTGACTGACTCTTTGAGGCTCGGTACCGTCACAGATGAGTAATCAGCGGAGTTGGAACTTGACTTGCTTAGGCTTCTTGTCCACTTACCACCATCACGGTGTTCTGACTATACGCTCCCCTTTCTTGTCCACAACCGATGTGGAGACCCGCAACTAAACAAATTACCGGCACGAACGACGGTAAGTTCCTGTGTTCAAAGTTTGACTTTAGCATCGGCTGACAGACCTTTCTCAGTCCCCCTTGGCCAACGCCGTCGTTTTGGACCCGCGCCTGCGGGAGACACCGCTCCCCCTCAACTCGCGCAGCCTTCTCCTTCTGTATACCCCCGCCAGCGTGATCACGATAATGACAGCCCTGGAAAACGAGGGCGAGAAGAATCACCTGATACTGGAGATCCGAAAGGTAAGCTAGAGACTGATTAGCTTATTCTCATTGGTACCAGCGACTTTGGTGCTCCACGCTACTACAGCGAATTGACGCAGCCTTCTGAAGTCATGGATGCTCAAACGCGTCAAAAAGTGATACTGACGATATACTAACCCTGACCTATTACCTTTCTCACTTCTGCTAGTTGATCCTAATGCCCCTCGTAAGCGACGCAGTCGCTGGGGCGAGGCCAAGACCGAAATTCCTGGTTTACCAACCGCCATATCTGCTGCTGGAGTCTCTCAAGCTCAGCTGGATAATTATGCAATTCACCTACGCTTAGAAGAGATCAACCGTAAACTCCGGCTTAACGACTTCATTCCTCCAGAGCGTGAGAGGTATGTGATGTTCCGTATATAGCCTTCTCTCTGACGCATACATGAATCATCCCTTGTTTAGGTCACCTTCCCCTCCCCCGACCTATGACTCCCATGGTCGAAGGACAAATACCCGTGAAGTTCGTTACCGTAAAAAGCTCGAGGAAGAGCGCATCAGGCTCGTGGATCGCGCTATGAAGAACGATCCCAACTTTCGTCCACCAGTCGAATATCATCAACAAAAGCGATCTCAACGACCATCCGAGAAAGTTTATATTCCTGTCAAGGAGTTCCCTGAAATCAACTTCTTCGGTCTGCTCGTTGGACCTCGTGGTAACAGTCTCAAGAAAATGGAACGCGAGAGTGGCGCCAAAATTAGCATTCGTGGTAAAGGCAGTGTCAAGGAAGGGAAAGCTCGACCCGATCAATATGCTGAAGATGCGGAGGAGGATCTTCACTGCCTCGTCATTGCTGACTCTGAAGATAAGGTAGCAGCTTGCGTTAAAATGATCAACAAGGTCATTGAGACGGTATGTCCCGATGTCCACAATTCAAACTCCCCCCTCCTTGCTCACCAGGTGTTCTATAGGCGGCATCTACTCCTGAAGGTCAAAATGCTCATAAGCGCAACCAGCTCAGGGAGCTCGCCGCACTAAACGGTACTTTGCGTGACGACGAAAACCAAATTTGTCAGAACTGTGGTGGTGTTGGCCATCGCAAATATGATTGTCCCGAGCAACGCAACTTCACTGCTAACATCATCTGCCATATTTGTGGTAGCGCTGGTCACATGGCGAGGGATTGTACGGTGAACAAGGGTCCCAATGCACCGCCGCCACCGCCTCAACAAATGGCTAGAGGTGGCTTCGATTCCGAATACGCAAGCCTGATGGCCGAGCTAGGTGAAGGGACCGGTAGTGGGGGAGAAGTCGGGAAGTCGTGGGGCAGCTCTACTATGGGTCACGATATCACGGCAGGTGGTTCCAATATTCCCCCTTGGCGTCGTCCCGAGAATTGGCAACAACCTGCCGCTACTCAGCAACAGCAAGGTTATCGACCTCCGCAAGGGTATAGTGGAAGCTATCCTGCCACAGGTTACTCCCCTGCTGGTGGTAATGCATGGGCTGGTTACCAGCAAGCTGGTTATCCGCAATCCCAAGACTACTCCAGTTATGCCGCTTACTATCAAAGCCAATATGCTCAACAGCAACATAGCTGATCGCATACACCAAATGTCCATTGTCATCGTCACAGCATAACCCCTTAACACTAAATAGGACCAAACCCTCACTTGTACAGGTCTTCATCCGATATAACCCCATTCCCGTTTAGCATTCCGCGCTCTTTCCCATATCATCGTAATTAATTACCGAGGATACACTTACTTGATAGGTCGCTATTCAGGTCGAGCGAAACCTCCTTGTGGTTCTTGCGCAGGATTTGGGGTTCAGGTTGATTCATCGCGACTAACTATCCATTAATCTGATACAGCTCATCCTCCCATTGTGCGCTCTTGACTGGATGTAAGCTCGCAGAATACACGTGTGTATTAACTTGTTCACTTTGGTTATTGAGAACCACAAGTTACTATGATGATTCATCGATCGCTGACTTCTGCTTCTTTCCGTGCTGATTACCCACTACGTCCCCCGGCTGTGTTTTTCGTTTCTTGTTCTTGGGCTTCCTGATGAAGCAGGACACAAAAAAACCGTTGGTTGCATCTTCGCCGGGGAGGCAACGTACAACAGACGTTGCATCACCTAAAGCCGAGTTGCCTTGAATTAACAGAATTCGCGTCCGACGGGAGGGTACCGTACCTGCCTGCATCTCTTTAGAGTAACCTCGACGATGCCAGGTGGGAAGGACCTCTTTTTGAGGCGCCAATGTGAAACCCGCAGCAATTGCTTCATCAGAAGCCAAAGCGGAAGAGACGACGTGTTCATTCTCGATAGCATGAATACTACAAGTAGAATAGACGATCCTCCGTACGCTTGAGACTACAGCAATTCTAGTTAGCCATTAGGCGAATGTAAATTCGGGGGCATTACGTACACCGCATTGCATGTTTGATCATTTTGAGCTGGAATGCTGCAAGTTTGTTGAGTCGATCCTCATCAACACCTTCACCATCATGCTCTAGCGTTCGGAACTTAGCGAGCATGAGAGTCAAGGAACTGAAAACAGACCTGCAGCCAAGAGATGATCCAGACGATTTACTATGCCCGACCCACTACAAGAGGGATCTAGGAGACTGCGAGCGATATGAGGTGTTTAGTGAAGTGTAAACCTGGTGGACAAGTGCTTACATATGCGTAACTAATTCATACTTGGAGTCGGTAGGATTAATAGTGAGGAAGTCGGCGTTGACTGGCTCAACGTTCATGCACGCCGCTTTCGAGAGCATCATCTTGAGAGTGTCAAAACGCTTACGGTCGCGCTCGAAAGCGTATAACTGAATTTAGTGTTTGGGGATGCAACCGGCGAACAGTATGGATTTCGTACTTTTCCCTTCCCCTTCATGAGTGCGCTGAGATGTGATGTTTTGTTTCCTGGAGCAGCTGTGGCGTCTATAACAACGCCGTTTTCGTGAGCGGGAGGACATAGGACCTGTGCAGGAAAACAGGAAGCTTTGTCCTGTAGAATGATCTTGCCTGATATGTAAACAGGGTCGTCTTGGAAGGATGTTTGCGGTGCGAAAACGAGAAGGTCAGGAATGTGCTCGTCTTTGGCGAACTGTTGACTAAATGAGGAGAAAGTTGTGCTCCGGGAGAGGGATAAGTCAAATAATACCTTGATCGTAAAGGATCTCCAATAGAAAAGCCCTTGTCAATAAAGTATTTGATAGCTTCTTCGGTCGTCCCAAGGTTGGTGTTAACACGCACATAACGGGGGATCTTGGCTTGAGAGGAGAGGGTATGAGAAACTGCGAACGGCCGAGGAACCATGCATACACTCACAAGCCCTCTCGTCCGCTTGCTGAGCGAGGTCAGTGGTTTTCCTGGCGTTCTGCTTAATCTTGAGCTTGGTGAGCTCAGCGCTGAGTCTGGCCTTATGGCGCAAAATGGCCTGTTTGATGGGGCCGTCTCCTGCCTGAATCCCACCGGCTAGGAGTAGGTCATGGACAAGGACAAGAGCAAGATTTGGAGATTTGATCTTTCGCTCCTGTTTTAGCAATTGAGACTTGTGGATGACATCTGTCAGAGCGAATTTATCTGATGACCCGAAGTTCTAGCTTGTACAGCATTCGATAATACCACAGCACGCACATTTGAGAGTTTCAATAACTAATGCACTGGTCCTCTTTCGGTGTTTCTCAGGCAATGTGGCGATGACGCTTTGGATAGATCCCTCCTTCGCATCGAGGCGGTCCAGCGTTTTAGCGGCGTCAAAGTAAAAGTTCATGTCGCGTTCTATAGCAAGAATTCAGGTACATGCGAGAAGGATGTAGAAATGTAAGTTCCTTGTCACAGGAAAGGATATCGTCAATGCGAAGTATTGCAGAGATAGTACTAAAAATCCATCGAATATCGTAACACCTGAAGGAAAGGAGAAGGTCAGTGAATGATTGAGCTGAAGGATGTTCAACAAGAATCAGTTTCCGCTTTTCGTCTTCCACGAGCAAAGCTCGTGTTTGACAATGTAGATAATAAAGAGAACATCATAATGGAAAGGTAAAGAAGGTTTCTACTCACAGCTGCGACCTGCGAGAATGGTTGGGACCCAAGTAGGTGAAGGAAGACGCCAACAGAGGTAGGACAGAATTGTACTTAATAATATTGAAACTCCGATCAAAAAAATCGCTCATTGGTCCAGTCACGTTGCCTGACGCGCGACCATTCAAGTCCACCTCTGTCGAGGGTGTGTTCATTCTTACCTATTACTTCTTCCTAGAGACCCTATTCACGCACAAACCAGTGAGTCCTACTTACATTTGCATTTCTCTCCCGCAAGAGCCGCATGCTGACACCCACTCCAGTGGCAATTGAAACCGAACTGTACGAGCTGTTAGGCATTGCCCCGGATGCAAGCGAAGGTGGTTTCTCCCTCTACGCATGCACACTCAAAATCTCATTGGATCAACTGCAGCCGAAATCAAAAAAGCCTATCGAAAGAAGGTGCGTCTCCCGCTATTCCCCACTTATATTATTAACCTTCGTACAGGCGATGGAACACCACCCCGTGAGTTTATGACCTATTTCGCACTATCCATTCCTTAACTCGCCGAATTCGTGTACTTCAGGATAAGAATATCAATGACCCAGATGCTGGAGTAAAATTCCAAGAGATAGCTGCCGCGTGTGTTTATCACGTTACTGCCCATCTCAACCGATGTGCTAATATCGTTCGCAGTTACGAGATCTTAAGTGATTCACAAACGCGGCATATATATGATACCCACGGGATGGAAGGCTTGAGTGGAAAGGGCCCATCAACAACGACCGGTCTCGAAGAGATATTTGAACAGTTCTTCCGTGGTGGAGCTGGTCCTTCATTTGGATTTGATTTTGGACCAGGACCGAAACGTAGGAAGGGCGAAGACACCGTTGTTCCCTATGACGTTACCTTGGAGGACTTATATAATGGCAAGTCAGTGAAGTTGAGCATGGAGAAGGAGGTCATTTGTTCGACATGCAAAGGGTGTGTTGATATGCAGGGATCCCCCCACTTAACGAACTGACGACGATTGCAGTTCTGGAGCGAAGGGTAACGCGAAGCCCAAATCTTGCTTTAACTGCTCAGGAAAGGGGTGGACTTTCGTTCAAACACAGGCGAGTGGTCTTCCCAACTCGGAAACACTAAACTCTAATACTACAATGGAATAGATCGCTGCAAACCAGCTTGCCACTTCCAGGGCACAGTGCAGAGAATGTAAAGGAATCGGTGAACTTTTTAAGGAGAAGGACCGGTAAGTGACCTATCGTGTACTAATCTGTCTCTGACAAGTATATTAAAAGGTGTAAGAAATGTAAGGGAAGCAAAACTGTGAAGGAAAAGGTTCGGCAGGAGATTTTCATCGAGAAGGGTATGAGCGACCGACAGCGAATAGTTCTTGCGGGTGCTGGTGATCAGGAAGTATGTTGCCCCTAGTTTCATTAATTCTTGTGCTGACCAGTTCCAAAGCCCGACGTTCCTGCAGGTGATGTAATCATCCAACTGAAAGCTATACCCCATGAATCTTTTGAACGTTCTGGCAATGATCTTCTTACCCGCGTCAAGGTCACACTCTCAGAAGCGCTCATGGGCTTCTCCCGAGTTCTCGTCACTCACTTGGATGGTCGTGGCGTCAGAGTCTCGAGTCCACCGGGTAAAATTATCAAGCCCGATCAAACAATCGTCCTCCGCGGCGAGGGGATGCCCATCTACAAGCGGCCCGACGAAAAGGGCGACCTTTACGTCGTCCTTTCGCTCGAAATGCCTGATGACTCCTGGCTCAATGCTGTCAATAAACAGGTAAGCTCTTGAATATGCTAGAACCTGGCCTGGAGCTGACGTGGCTGCTATTAGGCTCTCGCATCATTGCTACCACCGAAGAAGAATGACATAGACCCACTTCCTAGAACTGTTGATGATGCAGAATTCGAGGAGACAGATCTGGCTGAAGTGCGTTCCCGCTCGTATCCAGCTGGTCCAAATTTCTTTGACCAAGGTTTCCCAAACCAGTTTGGCGAAGGCGACGATGATGATTGGTTAGATGAAGAAGACGATGACGATTATGGAGATCACAATGCAGAATGCCAACACCAGTGACTTCCCCTCCCATCGTCGTCGAGATCGGACCCGTACATCTTACCCGAGTCTACGCCACCGCGTGCCCTCACGATGTTTCTTTGGGTCCTTGTTGTACTTCGTGAATGCTTTCTGGCTCATTCAATCTCCACTCCTACTTATGACCCAGTAATTTAATATGTACTTCGCGAATAATAATGCATTCATTTGGTCTACCCTTTCGTGGGGGATCATTTTCCCGCTCATGCGCACATGATGTGATCACGTGTTACAAACATGACAAAATTCCGAAGAAATGGGATTTTAGGGATCATCTGGCGCAAAAAGCTGCGAATCCCTCGGAGCCATTTTTGAAAAAACTACCCGCTTTATGGCAGAGATTGCAATTAGTCATATTTTAGGCATCAAAACGCGTCGACGGGTTAATGAGTCTACAAAATCTAGTTGAACACAGTTTCTGAGTCAAATTCACTCTAGGTTTGCAATTCGGGCCTTGCGATTCACAGATACCGATTCAAAACAACCAAATGCTCTCGCCAGGCAGCATGGGCAGCACAAAAATACAGGGATCATCAGACTATTTCTGACTCCATTCTTCATGAAACATCACCAGATTTGTTACTGAGGTGATTTTATATAGTATTTAACTTATTTGTAGTCACTTGCATGCTTCATCCTCTTGCATGATGCATCAATGCACCAATGTGAGATTACCAAGTAGTGGTTTGCATGTAAGGTCACATGTCAGGTGATAACCTGGGTTGTGCATGAATGCCACTCTACTACCATTTTGGTGCATCTGGGAGTTTCAGTGTTTTGGAAATATCTTTTCACACTCTCAAGATTTCAGGATAGTATTTTGCACAGCACCTAAGAATTCTATTCCTGGCATCCTCCATTTTTTTTTTTCAGAAATTACAATTGAAGTAGAATGAGAATTGGTTTTAAGCCCTTTGTCACACCTTGCTAGATGATGCTGAGTTAGATGTTAAGGAGGCAGACTCCAGACAGGGGTGGGCTGTGAGTGGACAGAGGCGGATGTTCGCGGACCAAGGGTAGGTGAGGCCTTAGCTTCAACTTATGTGTTGTGCCCCTTGGGAACTGTAGTGGCCTCACTTGGCCAATCTACAAGCTTGTTGGACAGGAGTGGACAGAATCAGACAAAGATAGGACAGACCCAGACAGAGATGGGGCTGTAGTGGGCAAGGGAGCAGAGGGAGAAAGTCCTAAGTTGATATTCTGACTGCCAAACTACAGTGGAGGTAATCTACTTATATACTAGCAGTCAGGATAGGGTCCAGGGATAGGTAGTCAAGCAACTAGTAATTTGAAAGTCCTTGAAGGAATTATCAGAAACAGGTGATGGCTGAAACTATAGTGAAACTACAGTGAATTTCAAAGTAAGAAGTGTCTATATGGCATCTGGACAACTAGGGGTAGTGAAACAATCAAAATAGCAGAAGGTCTGGATTTGGAGAAAGATGATCATTGATGGGACAGGGGGATGAAACATACATGAAGGAATTGGTTATTGGACTCTTGATGGAGACTGGACAGAGGGGTAGTCTGGAGGAATGAGCTTGCAAGGGAGTGTCTGATTGGATTGGGAGGTGAACAGGCAAGTCTGGGCCCACAGAAGATGCCTTGTAACCAAGGCTCAAAAGCTTAATGGACATGAAGGGGGGTCCATAACAAAGCCACTCAAAAGTGTGGAAATGAAGGTAGTAGTCAAGTGAAAACAATCTAAACTCACTATTATCCACAAAAAGAAATAGCTAGAGTGGGCACAAGCATATGCTCACTAGATCTTAGAGAAGGATGATTTGGATAAATAAGTCCAAAAGCAATTGTTTTAGGTCAGATGGGAGGGATTGGGTATGAAAAAAGGCAGGAGAGAGACTGAGTAATAGGTTGGTACAGGAAACAATTAAGTTTAGAAAAGAAAATGTGTTAAGGACTAACTCCAGTGTGAGGGTGGACCACAAGTGGATGGAGTCAGATGTTTGCAGATCAAGAGTAATGAGGCCTTGGCTTCAACTTATGTATTGCACCCCTCTGGTACCATGAGTAGCCTTACTTGACCAGCTACAGACTCAAGCAGACAAGCAGACAGAGGTCAGACAGGGACAGGACAAGTCCGGACTGAAGGGCAGACTTGTAGCAGACAAGTATGAGTGAGGAGAGAGACCTAAGTTGATATTCTGACTGACTATTATAGATGGCTGTAATCTTAC